>OMLP01033203.1:4482-14798 GCA_900302685.1 Spondyliosoma cantharus | reverse complement strand
ACTAGCTGTTAGCCATTAGCTACATGGTAGTAACTGTAACAACACATACGAGCAAACTAACATTATTCAGACACACTAACCATTCTGAAACGTCCTGCTGCAGCCGCAGAGTCTGTATTTCTTTAGGAGCCTCTCCTTCTGGGTCCGATTCTGGGTCAAACTGGTATGGTAGAACGAAAGCATCTTGGCGAGCCATAGGGATACATCCACCATAAAACATTAGCGCATGCTAGCGTAAGTGGCATCGTCTCCCGGAGTGGGACACGTAGCAGGCAAGGCAGGCGTTGACAGACGGAGCTCATTAGCATTTAAAGGTGCAGGCTCAGAAACAGCCTGCTCTTAGTAGAGCTCATTTGATCAACTTTTAGACAGCTGAAATTCAGGACCACGGATGGGTTTGGGGCAATGCATTTCGAAGACAGTGTTGTTGGACCTCTGACAGCTGTGTGAAATTGATGAAAAATAGTATAATATGGGACCTTTAAGTTTCAACACATTTGCAGAAATGTTCACTGCCAACATTCATTCCGGTGATTGACACGTGAGTTGAGCGATTGTTATTCAAGGTCATACTTAACCGTCAGCCTGTCCTCAAGAAAAGTGTAAAAGCACCTTATTACATCACATTTTCACCTTTCTTCTTAGGCTGTAGTAATTATTACAATGTCATGGTGAGAGTCAGGAGAAGCACAACAATGACTCTAGGATTCAACAAGAGCAGGACTTTCATTCAGGAGTTTGTTCGCGTCTGGTGTGAAGTCAAAAGTCAACAGTGAGTTCTTTTAACTTCCTAACATAGCTACGGCACCTACTGTACATAACTTAGTGTACTGTAAGTGACTTACATAATGTATGCATAATTTGCAACTTAAGTTACAGAGGTAAGGCAGTGTCTCTCAACCCAACCTGTCCAGGCAGATGGCCACCCACCAAGTCCTGTTCTGCTCGAGGTTTCTGCCTGTTAAAAGGCAATTTTTCTTGCTACTGTCGGCAAAAGCTTGCTCATGGGATAAATTTTGGGTCTCTGTAAATAAATTAATCAAGGAGCACGGTCTACACCTGCTCAAGTTGCAATGGGTCATGAGATGACTTTTGTTGTGAATTGGCGCTATACAAATAAAGATTGATTGATTGATTGATTGATTGATTGATTGATTGATTTGGTAACAGTGATATAACTAATTTTGGGTGTAATCAACCTATTCAGTCATTTTTGTTTGAGGGTGTGTCGTGATTGTAACGTATCCCAGCATGCACTGGGCTTCAGTCTCAAACAGATCTTTTCACACCTATTCAGAGATTTAATTTCACCTGACTTGCACTGCTTCCTGATGAGAGGCTGATGCAGCTGCAGATAAAACATGACGATGAAAGATGCAAATTCAACAGAACGGGATCTTAGTTAATCTTCATAAACTTTAAGAAGAGACAGTTGACCTGATAGCACTCAAGTAGGAGACAAGGCCAGAAACAGCAGGTTGAGAGCCAGCTCCAGTGTATTAGCCTTCCGGCGGTGTAGTGATAGATTTACACAATACTCAATCTCTGACCTTTCAGTCTTGCCAAAGCAGCAGAGGACGCCCACATTTCTCTCTGTCTCCTCCCTCCATCTCTACCTCTCTCCTCTCAACCTCTTGAGTGTGCCTTTCAGAACTGGTAAGTGGCCTGAAGACTTTCCTTTCTTCTCTCCCCCCGGCTGGTCTTTTGCACCTTTTTGTGTTCATTAAAGGAGAGCTTGATCTGATTTAACCGCTGATATCCTCTGGAAGAAGAACAGAAGGAGAGGATGCATGTAAGAGTTACCTCAGCCGTTTGTTTGCATATTACATACTTCCTGACTGAAATCCATCTGCATAGGAAAGAGAGAGAAAAAAACTTGCCTGAAATCAAGGCAGCTTTCCTCGGAGGTATCAAAAACAAAATAGCAGCTTGTTTCTTGCCAGCTGGGCTTCAGCTCCTGTTTTTTTTTGTTGTTGTTTTTTTCTACTTTCCTCTGCTTCTGCCTGTCTCTTTCACACGGACCACATTCTCATTATTCATCACCCCTTCCTACCTCGCTGCTTATCCTCCCTCTCTTCTCCTTTCTCCTTACCTTCTGTGCTACTCTCTCGCTTAAAAGCATGGCTGGGTGGAAACTCTCCTCCCAGTACCAGTGACCCAATTACTCTAAGTTGTCCCTCCCTGGTAGGATGTAGCAGTGTCCCTCCCCGGAGACTCAGCCTGCAGCGCGCAGACGATCCATCACTCTCCGCTGCCACCTCCCTCTTCACCACATTTATTACTGTCGCACACACACACACACACACACACACACACACACACACACACACACACACACACACACACACGCACACAGACACACACACACACACACACACACAGGTTTTACCTTCAGTCGGCTGTTGTAACAGGGACCAAACTGTTCCTGTACTTTTGCAAACAGTCGAAAAGTTTGTCTAGAGTGCTCCACATTCAGGGAAAAGCTGAGAGATCATCGGGCTTCTGAGGAAAAATGATTTTTGTCCATGCAGTATTTACACTCTGGAGTCCTCTTTGTATGGACTCCAGTAGTTTGCATTAGTATCACTGATGTGCAGTGGTGCAAGTGTATTAAATAAAGTAACAGAAAACTTTCCAAAAACATGTTATAACTATTTTAAAAATTATGTATTGATCCAGATTTAATTAAAGGTGCAATATATAAGAATTTTAATGCAATCAACTGAATGTAAAGTCAAAACAGTTCTGACTTTAGGTCAAAGATGTCTATGTATTGTATTGCAGAGATACCTATTGAAGTGGCATGCTAACCAGCTAGCCCTGCGCCTGAAAAACCTCGGTCTGAGGCTCCTGTGCTAGCAGTGTTAGTCTGGTTACCTTCACTGCAAACTGAGCTAGCTTGCTATCAGTATCTAAAGTCATGGAACAGAATACAGTTGGCAGTAGTTAGCGGATAGGTAGTCAATTCTTACATACTGCACCTCCTTGACCTGATGTTACATTAAAATGCTTCTTAAATGTTAATACTTCATTAAAAACCCAATAATATAATACATGCAATAAAAAACAGATTAAGTAATCAAATGTAAGTAAAATGCTTCTGAGTGCTTCTCCCTGGCTAAGTAGAAACAACTTAGTGCTGAGCTAGCTGTCTGCGCAAACAAACCAGATGCCATCGAGCATGTCTGAACTCATATAGACACACCAGTCCAAACCAGCTGCCGTTCAGTCAGCTGCAAGCCAGGGAGCCAAAAGACAGAGTGCGAGAGGGAGGATAGGGGCCCGGAAAGGCCAAGGTCAGCAGGGGCCATCGTCACCATGGAGACGTCAAACACACACTCACATTCACACAGGCAGACGCATGTTGTGAGCTTAAAGGTTACCACAGTAACTTCATACAAAACACACACACACTAGTCATCAGGAAGAGAATGAGCGTGTGGTCAACTCTGGAGGCTTTCAATTACAGACACCTGTATGTACGCAGGTTAAGCCATCAGTGACTCTCATCAGACTGTTTATAAGCTCTGCATCTAAGTCCGTTTTTATCCAGAGAGAAGCCTGACTTTGGCTTTCCGGGCACACTGATGATCAACTGAGAGTTTAGTGAGGGTTTTTCGGAGGTTTTCGCAGTTTCTGGAGCAAATGTTATTCTCACAGAAGCAGCCCAGCTGCACAGCCGTCCTCGAGGAAATATGATTTTAAATCAGATTTATAGTTTCTCTGCAGCCCTAGCAAATCAGAATATTTGCCTCAAGGCCGTAAATACATGTTGCCTGTGAAACTAAATTTGCAACACTTAACAGAATAATCATGTAATAAAAGGGATTTTAGTTAGAAGACTTAGTTTTTTTAAGGAAATTATGTTTATTCAATTTTGTTTTTTGTTTTCTTTTTATTTTGATCAACCAGAATTAAATTTAGCCTATTTTACGTTTCTGCAATCCACAGATATATTCAAATTTGTAGGTTTCTTATCTACCATTTTGACATTTGTACAATACATGTAATATCACATCTACATGACACTCATATTACCTGACTTTCATGTCAGGGTGTGGAGGGGATGGTGGTGGCACTGCAGCTGGTCAAGAAGGCTGCCAGGAAAGAGACTGCTGTTTGAGGTGGCTTTTCTACAAATGTAAACCACTTGATATCGTAACTGAGACATCATGACATTATCCAGCTGCCAAAGTGGCAACAAAATTAGATGTTTCTGACAGGGCATCAGGAGAATCTCCAGCCATGTTTATGGCAACAGAGCCAGGTAAGCAAAAAAAGGATTTTTTGTTAACCATAACAAGTAGTTTTTATGTCTAAACCTTTCCAGATTAACTGTAATGCACTGCAACAACTGAACATTAAGAAATGTAAAGTTTCAATACATCTGTAGTTTGCAGAAATGTAAACTGCCAACATTTGGGTGATTAGGATGCAATTGTGCCTCATGTAAACATATTAATTACTTAAGTTTCTGAGGATTGTGCATGAAGGTTCTGTCATTACAACTCCACTATCTGTGAGATAATAGACAGGACTTCATCTATGCCCTTTTGAACCAAACATCTCAGGAAATGTGTGTTTGTGTGTGTCAGAATGATGGAGTGGTGAAGGGTTTGCATTTTCAAGCAGCTGCTTGTCCTGGTAGAAATGAAGCGGATCGGAAAGGCAGGAAAGCACAGACAGCCCCTTCCCACACACGCACACAGACACACAGACACACACACACACACACACACACACACACACACACACACACACACACACACACACACACACTTTTCACATCTTACTCAAGGAGGAACCTCATGACTTGAGGTACGGAGCAGTTGAGGTGCTCTGTGGGTGGCTGCAGTGCCGCCGCTGCAACATGGCAGCAAAATATCTGGAGACTGTGTCACTGAAAAGCCATGAGTCATCACTGAGATTCAGTGTCTTTCAACGGCACAACAACACGTTGCACCACTGAGGAGTGAGTTGTAAAGGGATAAGAGGGGGAGAAAAGCTGCAGTAAAATGACAGCAATCTTATCAGATAAAAAACGCTCCATACTGGTGGCTTTCAGAAATGTAGCATCCCTACGTATTACGATTCTCCAGTTTCACCCTTGAATTTCACAGGCCCTATTATCATGAACAAGGTTTGTCTCTCTCCCGCTCTTATTTGCCCCCTATACATTTTCATGGTTGAACAGATAAACCTCTGAGGAGAAATCGTGTTTTTTCTTGCTGCGGTTTGGTTGGAGAGAAAAACTCTGCACTGCCTCCCTCCTGGCTCTCCTCCTGCCTCTTCTCAGTGAACGGAAAAACCCTCTGCACTGTGTGTTGATTATTTATGAAGATACAAGTTCATTCAACGGTGATGTATTTGACGCACACGCGCACACACACACACAAACAAACACACACACACACACACACACACACACACACACACCTCCTACTCTCTGGGTCACGGACTAAGGAGGTCAGGGTGTTAGGTGAAGAATTAGTAGCTCCTTAGGAAACTCAATACCACCCACCTGGCCACACACACACACATACACGCCTCAACGGTGAACAGCACACATGCACACAAAATAGTAGAGCTGCAGTGATTCACCCAGTTGTGACCAAGTGCCTTCAGGAGTCGTATGCAGCCGATCAGAAGCCGGAGTGCCATGCACGCACAAACAGTGACACACACATTCTAAAAAACTGAATTTCCAAATGTAGTGCTATGCTTTTCATGTCTTATTGTCCTATGTTTTTACGAATTGCAATACAATTAAATTCGAGTTGTAACACCTCAGTTTGCCCTTAAGAGGGAGACCCACACCACATATCACATCCCCAACTCGGCTCTTACTTTGCTAAATTATTCAAAGGTAAGACCAGCAAATTTAGAGCTATTGTTATGAACACAATGTCAATAATTAACTGTTTCTTAATACCCAATGCTGCCTTTCTTTAAGTCCATTGTTGAATCACCTAGACACAATCAACCAGTTCTTTTACCTGATTTGAAAGCTGTGTTTTATCTATTCATTACTTCCAGACTAATGGTCGATTGGTATTGATTCAACCATCCAGTTTAAAAGCCAATCCATTCATTTCCTATTCCCTTAAGAGCCAGGACGGCCATTTCAGCCAGGCTCCCCGGAGTCCCGGTCCTCACAGAAAGACAGATACTCATGCTAATGCAACAAGACAGACACTAATATACACACATACAAAGAGGAAGCCTGAGCCTGAGCAAGCAACCGTTACATAGAAATAGGGGGTCTTGGCAGAGAGAGGAAGAACTTGTCCTAAGCCTATTAGTACTATTAGTGATACTTGGTGGTAATGATTGAAAGCCACTTAGCGCTGGTGTATTTACCAAGAGGATCAGCCACAGCATGGTTAAACAGGCCTGATGGATTAACTCAGTCCAATACTGAGCCATACACACTGACCAGGAGAGGGGAAGAGAAGAGAAGAGAAGAGAAGAGAAGAGAAGAGAAGAGAAGCGAAGAGAAGAGAAGAGAAGAGAAGAGAAGAGAAGAGAAGAGAAGAGAAACACATAGCTTTAGTTTTCCCTTTCTGTTACCTAAATCTATACAGTTTATGCAGGTTTGAATGATGAATGGTAAAGATGCAAGGATTATACCATATAGCTTAGCAGCCTTTAAATTCATGCTAAACTGTTTAATTGATAAAAAAGCAAGTCCAATTTACTGTTTACTATACGTAAATAGGTTAACTTACGTCAATGTGGTAATTAAGCGTAGACATTATTTGCAATTTTGGTAATATCCTAATAGGTGTAGATTTACTCGAGTACTTCACTTAACTCAGAGGTATTCATACTTTCCTTGAGCTTCTCAGTTCAAGATTCTTTGTGCTTCAACTTCACTACATTTCAGAAAGAAATTATGATATATTGAAGTTGCAGTATGCAGGATTTAGGGGGATCCATTAGCACAACCAATCATTTTCCAGAATCTAATATTCATATAATGTTTTCATTAGTGTAAATTCATCACAAACTAAGACACCACTGAGACAATCTACTCTTGTTTTTCCTTTTTTGCAGCCTGTAGGGTCACATTTATTTGGTTTTGTTTGCTATTATATTTACATAATGCAGTGCACACAAAAACAATACAATTTTGAAATATAACAATTTCAGGTGCTGTGTATCCTTCATTAATAATCATTAGTCTTACTTTTCTTAATTACTACTTACCTACTTTTACATAAGTACAATATTAATGCATGACTGTACTCAGGATTTATTTTGCGTGGAAATACTGTTGCATGTTCTAAAAGCAGAAGCAGTGTCCCCCAGTATATGATAACTTGACTGTCAAATGTTTTAAATGAATTACTTGTAGCCCAAAGGCCACACATGCAGGATTCCTACCCTTATCTGTGCAGTATGCCGAATAATTTGAGCCTGTTAGCCTACAGCATTTAATATGACAAGCACTTAAAAGGTAGAAGTATAACAGAGGTTGGATTCAATGCAGAGCTGGGAAGGCAGCCAGACTTTATCTGGTCCCTTGCCATCCATTTCCATGACAGACATGAAGGGCATTGTGGATCACAGGCCAGCAGACTGTCTGAGGAATAAAGATGTGCCTTAAGCCGTGCGTGACCCCAGTACATGATCAGACTCGTGCTTTATGAGGCCTTATGTATATTGAATAACTTCAGCTAAGATAACGTGTGATACATGATTTCCAGACATAAACAACAGGGAGATACTCTGTAGAATACAAGCAGAAGTAGGCCGCAAGGGATATTGGCTCAGAGTATTTCACATTAAACTCCAAACAGAGGGATTAAGTTGGTGTTTTTTTTTTCTTCCTGTATATGAGAAGCACCAGTCTGGTTCAAACAAAACATCACTACTTTTAGCCGCCTCGTAACCTTTTTGGAGATTACTTGCTGATTTTGCAGCGTCATTAGGGAAGGATTTTCTCAGGCCATGAAACAGCTGACATTTATAGATGTGAGGGTTTTTCTATCTTAACACCAACGACGTGCATGCCCCTGCCAACCTTTCACATTCTCACAAGAGCGCCGTAATGTATCCAAGCCAGCTGTGAGGTGGGAGCTCCCAGATGTTGCTGCTGAAGTGGCGTTATGTAAATCAGGGTAACCTAGAGATTACCCTGACGGTCACATGGTTAGGACCGCTGGGCTCGGGACTGGCATACAAACAGAGACAGATAGCGGATTAACTGCAGGATTTGCAGAGTAATGCTGTCTTTTTCAAATGAGTGAGGGGCATTTCTGCTTTTGCTCGATATACTGTGGAAATAACACAAAAAGGCATGTGACACTGGCTATTGTGTGTGACAGATGAGTGAGACTTGAACCCAGAGATGTTGCAAACACTGTGGCACACTCAGTGCCTTACCCTGCTGACTCACAGAGTGGCCTTAAGCTCTTTTAATCCCGGAGATAAATCCGTGTTGGTGCCGTTTGGCTTCTCTTCTCTGTTTTTTTTTTTTTTTTTTTTTTAAAGAAACCTTTTTAAAATGGCTTTCACGATGGAGAGGCCAGTGTAGGGACGAGGTTTGTGTGGTGGTGAGCTGAGTCACACAAGCACCTTAAGGAAGAAACGTGAGGGCGCTGAGAACGATGCAAAAACATGCAAATACGGTATGTTTCTCTATTGCAATCAGGAGGCCAGAAAGAGGGAGACTAAAACCCTTGAGTGCTGGGCAGCTGCAGCTATCCTTCTCCAAACATCGCTGCTGGAATACACTGATTTCACTGATTACACTGCATCCTCCTGCCATTGACGGGAACATCTCTTCAGTGTTTTCAATCATGTAGAGCATATTGACTCAATTCAGAAAGAACACATTACAGACAAATCTTCCACACACTTACATTTTCAACCGTCTGAGCATGTCACATCCTCCCTGTGTGGTAGCTATCATTTATTGTCAATACATTTATTGACTTATTGGATGTGCTGCAGCCAAGTCTCAGAGGAGGGAGGGAACAGGAATTAATTAATCACTGGGAGAGCGCCACTAATACGAGGATGACCTCACTTTATGTGAGATGCCGTACAAGAGACATTATGGAGCCACAGTGTGACTGGATAGCATCACTGACAGATTGTGAAGAAATAGATAAAAGGGGCTATGAATGACTGTGTAAGAGAGAGTTTTTCAGCTCATATACAGTTGGGAGTCGTTCCAGGAGACGAGAAACAAATTCTCTTTGGCTTAAGATATCTAAAACACTCTTGGAGTAAGCAAATCCTCTTTAAGTCTCCACCACTCTGTTGGCAAAGAGTATTCACTACTTTAAAAAAGTGCCCAGTAAGCAATCTAGATATGACTCAGAGCCCTGCATTATCACTATTTGGTGTATACAGTATAAGTGGCTAAGAAGACTCTGCAGTTTCATACCACCACTGCAATATATACAGTACATCTTTATGTGGTATATGTCCAGGGCCCTTCAGCACATTATGAAGAAGACAAACATAATAAAAAAGAAGTGTGACAATCAGATTCAGGCTCAATTTCTGCTCCACAGCTACACACAATATTATTAATAATAATAGTGTTAGTTATTGTAGGTTTTGTTGGTCACTGACACTCTGCAAATGTTCTTACTATAGCCATGGTCGGATTAACTAGCTGGGAGACCCGGGGCAAAAATGATTCTCTGGGTCTCCATTAGGAGGATCAGAGGAAATGGTATAAAAATCAGCTGATCCAAAAATGAGACTTCGTCACCCCCTTTCCTTCAGACTTTTTTACTTGTCAGAGTAAAAGACGCACAGGTGCTAATAGTACCATTATTCAAGGGCCCCAGTGGGCCTTGACAGCTTGACAGTGAGCCAGCATAAACCAAACTAAAGCAGCTGAGAGGATTTCAGCCGTTATTAATTTCATTATGGAGCCCTTATCATGGAGCATTTACCAATTTTGTAACACGCCCTTGTTTATCACTTTCCACATCTGTGTTGTATAAAAATCATAGACTTGTTGCGTTCATGTAATTAAATCAGGGCTGCCCAAAGTTAGCCTGCTGTAAGGTTCAATTTGTTCCCAGTGAAAAAATAAATGCATGTTTCTGCTGTTTTGTGTGCAATAAAATACTCTTTTAATATGTCAGTCAGTCTAGAGAACTTGGGATATTCTGTAGCACTACATCACCTCATTATAATGCTGTTTTGTCACAAATGTATCACAATTTTGATTAATTGTGCAGCCCTAGTTGTGATCCTCATATATATATATATATATATGTATATGTATATATATATATATATATATATATATATATATATATATATATATATATATATATACTGTATAT
>OMLP01033199.1:0-20613 GCA_900302685.1 Spondyliosoma cantharus | reverse complement strand
TTCTCCTCTTCTTCTTCTTCTTCTTCTTATTTTCTCTTCTTCCTGAACTGGCACCTGATGCTTTGACTTCTTCTTATCCATTTGTTTATTTGACACTCGGGAATCAACACGTGACCCCAAAGAGTTCAGACTAAACCAATTCACCTCGTTTTGTAATATATTTCACTATTTAACCAAACCCCGAAAAATAACATATGTGAAACTATGAGCTTATATTCACAATATTATTATGACTGAAATGTGCTTCATGTGGAAGGGATTCGTGATGTGATTGACTTTATCCTTCTAATTGCATTAGTTGTGTTAATGAATCCCCGCTCCCCCGCCCCAGTAGGTGAACTGATCCCCCGCCCCCCTTCCTCTTCTTCCACAGACTCTGTGAGACTCTCAGCAGCAGCAGACGCACCTTTATAAAGGTGAGGGCGTCCAGCCGCCCGCTGCCACACGGCAACATGACAACATTGACTTGAGGTGTAAATGAGCAATAATAAAACCAGAGGATGAATGAATGCAAACAAATAAAAAAATTATATAATTTATTTTCTTTTTCCGCGGGCGCTCATGCTGCCCTGGGCGGCTGCCCATACTGACCATATGAAAAACCGCCCCTGGTTATGATACGTCACGGGGTTCAGAGGTCAAAGGCTAGAGGTCGAGGTGTGGGGCGATGGCGTCATCGATATGCAAAGTATGCAGATTCCAAATGAGAACGCAAGGGCGCCGTTTTGAATTTTTTTTTACCCTGAGACCAGGTTTCAAAAAAGTGCATTTACAGGATCCATTTGGATGATTGGCCAAAATGATGCAAAACATTTGTGTTTCCACAAAAAAGCGTTTCCATGTGGATGGCCCCTAAAACTGGTAATGGAAAAGCAAATCAGTGTGACTCTGTTTCACTCAGCGCAGCCAAAAGTACTAGTGGAAAAATGGCACACGGTTGAATGATATTTACCTGGCCGCGACAGCCATGCCCTTCAAGGAAACCTGAAGCTTTTGATAACTTTTTGGCAAAGGTGTTCCGATTGCCCTGACAAAATTTGAAGTTGATCAGGTTAAAGCTGTAGGACGAGTTTGTTAAAGTACAGCACGGGCAAATCGACAAAAAAGAGCTCTCCGTTAAAAATGGCTGACTTCATGGCAGCAAGAGACTTTTTTATAGGTCTGGGTGCGAAACACATTTGTATCGAATTTCATACATGTAAGTGAAAGTGGTCCAGGGAGCTGTATTTTGCACTAGAGCCATTTTGCCCTGCCCATAAAAAAACCCCATAAAAAACATCAATTTCCATCACATTTGAATTTTGTGTTAAGTTTTATGAGTTTAAATATATTTATTTCAGAGGCTAAAAGTAAAATTTTGTTTCCCGTCAAGTTTATAAATACAAATGTTAAATGCTGTTAAATAAATGTGAGGGTTTTTGTTAGTGACATTTCTGCATGCATGGAATTGTATAAAATAACCCTGACTCTAATATGATTAGAGAGGCAGCCTCTCTAATCATACAATCAGATGTGTACACATGTTGTGAGCCAACCTGTCTGAATACGCCACCCTTTGAATAGCAGGAAAAATACTGTGCCACTGACTTTAGACCTGCTTTTTGTTGGTCTATGGTGCAGCATTCTGCTGCCTCTAGATAGCAGTCTGCCATCAGTGCGCCACGCAATTATTTAGTTGTCCTACTATCACTCTGTACAAATGTCACTTTTATATGTCAGTCACATGGAAAATAGCCCAAAACAAACAAAATGTTGAATCTACTTTAAATCTTTGTTTAGGATTATGAAAATCAACGACAATAACCAAATCTAAATCACACTTACCTGATAAGACCATGAAAACAACTGTGTTCCTGTCCATGGTGTGTACAGTTGCAGCTTGTTGTCAGAATCAGACAAAACCTAATGACACTTCAGCAGCCTTAAGACTTTGGCGTCAAAGGATATCTTTGGAGCAAAATGAGCAAATTATGTTGAGGCTTAATTTGTGATAAAACAAGAGAAAAAAACAAGCATAATTCTCAAATAATTCATATAGAGTGATCTGCAACAGCGCATATACACATGGTTTTCATATAATTTAAAAGAACTGAACTGTTAAAAGTGTTAGCACTTTACAATAAGTTGAGTAGTTAATAAGGAGCAAGACACGAATGAATACTTGGTGAATCAACAAATAATTCCTGAATAACTGTGATTCGAGGACTATAGCTTAAAGCAGATAATGATGAGAACAGACTTCGGAGATACCGTATCAATGATTCATTAGGTAATGATTAGTTCAGAAATATCTGTAAATTCACATGCATGCCTTACTTCTTCATGACTAGCTAAAAGTAGAATTAATCTTTCTCTCACTTTAGTCTTGCAGGGCCCATTGGCAGAGGCGATGAGGTGCTGTGTGAAGTCTCAAGTCAGATTTCTTCAGAACCTCCCATCCATCGAGAACTTATGGAGAGGTAATATCAGAGTGCTTCCATCTCTTTCTGTCCTGGAACAGCTCTGTCAGCTCGGAAAGCATTTGTTTATTGAAATTAAAGAAAATGTGGCTGTATAGTGACAAAGTAGTGTCTATTGTAGCTGATGTGATGATGCAAAAAGCCAATGGTTCAAATTACATTCTTGTGAAAAGCTGACTAGAAGATTTATGTAAATATTTTGTGACAGTGTGTAGACTACTAATATTGTTGAATAGTCTGGCCCAGGTGAAGAAGAGCAAATAGGTCTGAAGAGGTAAACTCTCCAGCAACACTTGTAGGATATAAGATAAGTTTACTGTAAGACATTGTGGCCTTCTTCAGGGTCATCATAAAAACACATTACAAACATCTAAAAATGGAAAGGTTTAATGCAGAAAAAGTCCAAAAGATAATAAAATATTGAAGACAACCAACACATTGATTACATGAATATCTTGTGCTCTTCTTATTATAGATAGCACCATTTTTCCACCACTGCATCATAGTATGTGTTAGCTGGATTGAAGGCCAAGGTCAACAAAATATCCTGAGCAATGTATAAATAGCCATTATGTACAATATACCATCTAAATATACAATATACCAAATCAAAATTATTATAAAACAGAGTATACAAGCACACAGGATATATGATGAGAAATATCCTGAGTGGTGCTAGTGCTATACGATATATTACAATACACAATTGAAATATACAATGTACACAAACAACCAACTTTTACTAGATACAGTCAAAGTATACACAATCCAGACACTCACATATCTCAATCAGATAATAAAAGTGCACATACAGTATATCTCTCTTCAGCAACTGGCACAGATGATTTGCTGTGCCTTGTTGTGCTTATTTTCTGCTGCACAATTCTGTTGTTTGACTTGCTACTCTTGCTGCTGCGCATATCTCAAGGCCTGCATTTATAGATTTGTATGAATGTATCAACATGGCTGTGTAATGATTTTCCAAGCTAAATCTACAAAAGGGTTTTGGTTCCAACGTTCAGATGTATTTGGCTGTTCAAAAATACCAAGTAAAAGATGAGAAATACAGGTAAAAATCAAGGTCAGCAAAGGGCAATAGGTCTACATGTAAAGGCATGTTTACAGATAGCGACTAGGCTACAGAGGGTATGAGCATGTACCCGACTGCCTGAGGATCCACACACCAGCGGCCTCCATAAGTCTCAGGTTCACTGCTCACTAATTGGTTAGTGGTTAGAAGGACAGTTTGCCCCAAATCAAAAATACACATTTTCCTTTTGTCTGTAGTGTTAGCCGTGAGGATGCAAGGGCCTGTTCATCACTGCTTGCAGTTGTCAGTTGTTTAGAACAGGAATGTCATTGTTATGCATCCATTACAATATTTGTTTGAAAAGTCTTGATTTATTAAGAAAACAAATAGGTTGTTAATCTTGAGTTTGTCATATTTCTTCATATAGGCTATGTGTAGTCCACTGGAAATCAATATATGGGTTAACTTCAAGTCTATTTAAAGCGCAGTTAAAGGCATATGTCAAGTATAAGAAATGCTACCTAAGTAGTTCCCTAGTAGTACTTTAAAGTAGCAAAAAATAACCAATACCTATGTTAACTTATTGTATAGTTCACAGAATAGATGCAGTAGAAATGACCACTTTGTAAATTAGCTGTGTACTAATTGTTTACTAATCTTACACTTGAAGTACAGAAGTCAGAAGTGTACTACAATTTAGTCCCAAGACATAGGCTGTTGATATAGTACACTTGCAAGTATAGTAATACATTGACATTACTGTAGGCTACTTAAATTTACTTGATAGAATAAACTTGCTACCTTTTCGTAAGGGTCCGTCAGAGACAGTGAAATCCTCTCCATGGAGGTCCAGTTAGCCAACAGGCCCCTCCAGGAGCAAAGTGTCAGCACAGGGTCTTCTACACAGTATACATGTCTGATAGTCTGTACACGGGGGGAGCGCGCCCTCTTACGGTCACCGGGCATCCTCGCGGAGAGGAGCCACCACCACCTCGGCTGCCATGACAGGAGACAGCCAGAGGAGGCGGTAGACGCTGCTGCAGTGACAACTGCTCCGCTTCTAGCGCTACCAGTCGGACTCAGAGAGAGAACTAGGAAACAGGGGCCGCGCAATTAATTACAGTAACTTGCGAACGAGGGGAGGCGCCGAAAAAGGAAAACAAAGCAGTTTTTGTTCCAAGGAGCACCTGAGTTCCCTTTTGCTGTCTTGACAAATCGTGGGAAACTAGAGAAAACACCGTTTACAAGGTATGTGCTGTGTATAACTGTGATATTATGGATTACTGTATGCAAGGATGTGGGGTAACGCCAGGGCTACTTTCGCTATCAGCATTAAAGTTAGGTAGGTCAACATAGTTAACGAACTGTTTTACATTTGCTAATATTAGCTTGCGGGGCAGCTCCCAGCGTTAGCCCGCTGTTGATGTTCTGCTGAAGTCTGCATGGACTTGATAGTACTAACGCGAGGAGCCACTGCCAGGCCTAGCTAACGTAATGCTAAGCTAGCTAGCTAGCAGACGTTACAACATTACGTGACAAAGCTCGGTAGTATAAATAAGCTGCTTCTTACACTCTTATCTATTTTAAATGAAGCTAATACAACTAGGAAAGGTTTGTAAGCATTGGGCCTGCCGAGGCCTTCTGTATGTCGACAAAATACACACACACTTCACAAGCGAGGAGGCAGCAGTAGCATCGTTGTTTGGTGGACAGTGATTGAAACGTTACAGGCCACGTTAGCTTACAAACAGATACAAGTTCGCTGTCAAGTAAAGGGAAAAGGCAGCTGAATCACACATGTTACTGAGGCTCAATGATTAAGCTGTCTTGCATTTGCTTGACACATAATTGCTCAGTGAACAAGTATCCATTTTGTAGGCATTGCGCAAAGTTGGCAGGGTTCACACCATCACAAACCAGGCATGGATAACAGAGGGGCGGTGCTCACTGTCAGCCTCACGTTGGCCAGCTTACTGGGCCGCGGGTTTGCAACTTGTTTTGAGTTATGCTAGTCTTTACATGAGATACTGATGCTAGCCGAAGCACTTTGGAAGAGGTTGTGGTGGATGTGAATAAGCTCAGCTATCTTATGTGATAGGACTGGTATTAACTAGCAGCTCACAGTGGCCACTAGCTTACTGTCAGACGATAGCAGAGCATCTGCTACTGTCTGGACTGCAGGGTGGGGGTGACGTTCGAGCTGCGTTCAGACACTCTTGTTTGTTTTCTGGAGGCTATCTATGCTTCATGCTTCACTGGCTGTTGTAATCGCGGACATGTAGAGTCAGTTCCAGCTAACGTGGCGGCAATTTGATTTGAGATAGTCGGCTGGGGTTTGGACGTTCTCTCCTTCTTCTTGGCCATGTTAGGTCTGTTGTGGAAAAGTCAGGCCCGCTGCACCTGTGACATGTGTTGGCCTGACATTACTCCAGCACACCGCACCTGATTAGTGACAGAGGCACTGTGGGTTAGCGGTGAGCAGCTGATTTTGATCCTGCCATATGTGTTTCCTTCTCGTTTGCGTCACTGATACTGAAGCAGTTCTGCTGCCTGCTGGCTATATTAACAAGCATTAGCCTGTGCGAAAGACGGATTGGGCCACCTGGCTAAGTTCAGGTGTGTCTAGTTTAATACAGATGAAAGCAATCACAGCCGAAGTGTTTGGGTCACCAGCAAACCCGGGTACACGTTATATATTTCCGCTCAGTCACACATGACGCATCATATCTGAATAGTGGAGTGACTGCACCTCCCACTTAGGTGCTGCTTGGTTTATATTCCTGGCCCCTGCGCTGCTTTCTAAATGTGGACTCCCTGCCAACAGACGTAAGAGGAAGAGTGTGGCAGCTCGAGGGTTTGTGTTCAGAGTTTAGAGGATCCCGGCAGGACAACAGGTTGGTGTCAGATCATTAGATCAGTGATGTGTACCTCTAAGTGTCTAGTGTAAATGCTCTGTGACAACCCTCATACTGACAAAAAATAATGAAAATATTCTTTAGGATAAAATGATCATGAGACTGTGATTACATTATATTAATATGTATTTCTGTCTTAAGCTATTGGAATAGGGGTGGTAATCTTCCTAAAGTAGGGTTAACACAGTTAGGCTGCTGTGTTGTTATGCCCTTCTTGTCTGTTCAGAAAACTTTGGCCTCTGTGTTTGTAAGGTGGTTGGGTGGGTCGGGGAAATGTGTAGATAAGGGTCCTTGTTGAGTAACCGAGTTAAAGAGGAGCTGTGGCGAGATATGGTTGTCACATCTGTGAATTGCATTACCCACGTCTTTGCTATATTGGTTGAGTTTAATCCTGGGTTAGGGGTTTATATAAAGAGAGGGTGTGTTTATTGACCTGAATGAGTTATCTGAGAAAGTACAATGTGTTTAGTAGTGCGTTTACTTTGATATTTTAGTCACTCTTCATAGAGTGGGTCATACAAAGGTCAGAGGATATGTCATCAAGCTGTTAGTAGACATATGTCATAGTCAACATTGTGTTGTTAATTATTTACTAAAGAAGATTCACAGAGCTTCTCGATAAAGCATTAAAGGTCAAATCTAGTTTTGTATATATATTAAACAAGGCTGAATGGCAAAGGGATACAACTTTTCCTGGCTATGAGCAGAAAGACTGCTGTAATTGTCACATGTCTTTAGAAACATTAGGGTTTTTTCTCTTTTAGATTAGGCCATTAAAAATTGTGTGTCAACTCACTGTTGGAGAGAAAAGACAACAGCACAACTAGTACTATAGTATCGAATACTGCAGATAATGAGTATTGAAACCGTTTCAAATATTTAGAATTGATCTATACTTTTGTCATCACTAGTGTGTTTGTATACTGCATTCAATGTCTGCCTGGTATGGAACTTTATTAGCATTCAATACCAGCAATGGATTTTTTTTAGGGTTTAACTCACAGTTTGCCATCAGTGCTAGCTGCCACTGTAGTTTGTTGTCCATAAAGACCTTCTTGTGGTCAATTTCACTGGTATATTTGGAATGTACCTGTCTTCAGAAATCAGCTTTGTTCCAGATGAGCACATCAGAGCAACAACTGGAGAAGGACTCAAAGATGGACTTATGTTATGGAAACTAGACTTGGCCCACCAGCATAACCTTTTTTGGGAATGTGCTCCAACAGCTCTCAGTCTGCTGTTGTTTTTTTGGTATTCTCTTACGATATTTTTACATATTGATGGGAGGGTTTTAATGCACGCAGACACAGCAGCCTCTCCCATTTAAACATCAACATATGAAAGATGATTCTTCAGGATAATTGTTTAGTACATATAAAGTGTCACCATAGTTCACCATAAAATATGTACATTGAAACCTGACCTGTCACCCACACCCAGCCATATATTTAATTGGTATGAACTTAAACTTATACACAAGTCTTTTTATAGAGGTTTTTTGATGAAGCTCGACACTTTAGTGGTGTACGTGTTGTTCTGTGTCTTACTCCTGTATCGTTCTACAGATCTGTAGGCCTTTGTTGAGACTTGCATGGTATCATTGTTATGTTAGCATGAGTATGACTTCTGAATCATTTGCAAGTCACTGGCTGTATATTTGCAATCACCCTCCCCTAATACAATGCCTACTCCTAGAGTATTGCTCCATGTTTGTCTGAAATAACTGGTGGTTGTTTGTCGTTGGTCATCTGTTATTCATCTCTTATCGAACGTTACATAAAAAAATACATTTTTGTGCATTTTACATTCTCTTACTTTTCTTCTAGACAATCCCTCCATATTTTCAGGCTCTGATCCAGTTTGACATTTCATTCCTCAGGTGGACAGTCCGCTCCCTGGTTGCTCGTGGTAACTCTGCGCCATGCCTTTCCCCTTTGGCAAGTCCCACAAGTCGCCAGCGGACATCGTCAAGAACCTTAAGGACAGCATGACGGTGCTTGAGAAGCATGACATTTCTGACAAAAAGGCTGAGAAGGTAGGTCGATCTTGTTCGAATTCGCTTGGGGGATTCATCACCTCTGAAATGTCATTGGGAGACATAAAAATAATTGTGTTAATTGGGCAGCTTTTGATGAGGGAAGATGAGTTTGAAGTATCTTTCTTAATCTTGAAGTTGTTTAACATTTGCTTTATAGTGTGTGTATGTCTGTATATGTATTTTATTCAGGCTACAGAAGAGGTGTCAAAAAGCCTGGTGGCCATGAAAGAGATCCTGTATGGGACTAATGAGAAAGAGCCCCAAACAGAAGCAGTGGCCCAGCTCGCCCAGGAACTCTACAACAGTGGCTTGCTCAGCACTCTGATAGCCGACCTGCAACTCATCGACTTTGAGGTGAGACTTTGTGTCTTTTCTAGGGGTGAGGCAAAACAATATTTAATGAATGAGACCGAAATGAAGCTAAATAGAGAGGCAAATGTTAGTGCTAAGTTTTTTTGAGGTATGTTCAAACCTGAAGAATGTGAGAAAGGGATGCATATGTTTTGAAAATGTGTATTCAGGAAGTGAGGGACAGCTGGGTATATGCTGATACGTGGGCAAACTCATGTCCCTCTGCAATATGTTGTGACTGGTGCTGTGAGGTAACTGCTGCAGCAGGTTTCTCTGACTCACTGTCACAGCATAAGCCACTGTGTTGTGTGATCTCTGTTCCTCTTTTAACCCCTTTCATCCTCCCTCCCTTTTCAAAAGAAAAAGGTGGCGAAGAATTGCAACTCACAAGAGTTTAACATAGAAATATGACATGACATGCACCTTTTTCTTATCAGTATGATTATAGTATCTTTTCGTAGCTATTTGTCTATATCCTTCCTTCTTCCATTATCTTAAGAGGACATCTGCCTTTCCTCTCTATATGCTGAACAAACAACAAAACAGCACACCTTAAGTTTAGAGCTGCATTATCCACCCTGATCTAGCTCCCGATTGTACTGTCAGTTTGGAAGTGTGCTGTAAAGACTTTTTTGTGTATTCTATCCTACATTAACTTTTGCTTTATCAAACTTTACGTATGCTTTATCTGTTACCACCAGGGTAAGAAAGATGTGGCCCAGATCTTCAACAACATCCTTAGGCGTCAGATTGGCACTAGGACGCCCACGGTGGAGTACCTCTGCACCCAGCAGAATATCCTCTTCATGTTGCTTAAAGGGTAAGGAGACACACACACACACACACACACACACACACACACACACAAGTAATCATGCTCTCATGCTCATCCTGATTTTCTTTATTTATGAATATTTTTGAATTCCCATATTTTTCAGCACATTGCTGAATAGTTATAGCAACTTCCTGACATAAAGGGAAGTGAGAGCACCTGTTTTGAAATTGTCTGACTGCTTCTCATTGAAGAACGAAAATAGGCTCAAATGTTATGTAAATGTAAAAAAAAAAAGCAAAATACCAGTGGCGATTTTATTGGTGTTCCCTGTACTTCTTTCTCCATGATCGAGAGAGAATGACTCAAAAAAACTGATATAGAAGACAATATTTTGACTTAAATATAATAAATATAAAATATATACACAAGGGAGTGTTTAACCAATTATCACTAATACTTAAAGACAGAATAGCTCAAGTGAGTAAAAAGGTTGAAAGGTAAAAATATATTAGAATTTTTATTGAGAGAAACTATACCATGTGCAAATACTCTCATTGTGATTTACCTTCTCTGTTGTACAGTGCACCATAAATTGGAGTTCTCTGTTTAGTTGCACTTCCCCATGGCCAACCAGCTAAAGTCAGCTAAATGTCAGTAAAAATACAGTGACATATTATCTGGACGTTTGAAGTCTGGGGTTTCTGTATGTATAACAACACAATAAGTTTGGTTGAAAATAAAACCCCATTATGTAGATTAAGGAGATTAATAGCCCACCACAGCACATTTTATGCAGCGTGTGTGCCATCTCACCTACCTCTTGTTTCAGTTCACCATCCCTTGTGTGTGTGTGTTTGTTTAGTATGCTTCTATGTGATAAGTCCTTGTCTTCTGCTGCTGTTTTCTGCAGGTATGAGTCTCCAGAGATCGCCCTAAACTGCGGTATCATGTTGAGGGAGTGCATCAGACATGAGCCGCTGGCCAAAATCACACTGTGGTCAGAGCAGTTTTATGACTTCTTCAGATACGTGGAGATGTCCACATTTGACATTGCCTCAGACGCATTTGCCACTTTCAAAGTAAGTTGTTCAGCAGATTTTCTTTGATGGGTGCTCTGAAACATCTGTGACTCCTTTGCAAAATAATTCAAAAGCATCATTTCAAAAGTAACTCATTAACATACTGTGATTAGGAGAAATGCTCTCTATAATTTCATGACATCTCTCTTCAGCATCCTCATTTCCTACTTCCTGCTTCTTCGTTGATGGTTTATTCACATTATGTAATTTGAAACATTGTAACTAATTAGACAGCTCAAACAGCAGATTTGATGAAGTCTTGGCACCTGCTCCTGCTGCTGCTCCTGCTGTTGCTCCTGCTGATATTGCAATCACAGACATGTTCACATGAGCAGGCAATAATGGCTTTTAATGAAGAGAAAGACAGGGTTCATATGCAAAGTTATGCTATTATTTATGGACCTGAATGCACCACTTGAGCTGTCGATTATCTGCCTCTAATTGGTGGATATTGTGGACACTCTTGTCAAAATCTCCTTAATGTTCCACTTACTTTTCTTCTTACTTTCTGATTTAAATGTAAAGTTGGAAATAAAACACTTTGATTAAGCATTTAAATTAATTCATCTGATCATTTAAACTATTACTGGTTTTGCTGATTGTTGAGGCTTATATTAGAGCGGCTCAGTTTTAAACTGATGATTAAAAGACCGGAATAATCCGAAGCTGTTTTGACCAACTCTTAATGAAAACCAGTGTTCAGAAGTCCTGTTGAGGTTTCTTTGATTACAAAGCATATTTATCTGGTCCAATGAATGATTCATTTGGAAACATAATTGCAACAGATAAACCAGTCTTCCTATGTCTTTGAAAATGATTGTCCAGCAAAATACACACTGTAACCCCAAACATTTCTTTCAGTCTAGTTTTAGTTTAAGGTTTTTTCAGATTTGAGCATTTCTAAGGATTATTTTGCAATTCCTAACTGTGTTGTATCTAACGTTTCCAAAAATTGTCATATGGGACCAGTCAGAACCCTTAAGTCTGAATTTGTTTGCATTGTCTATTTCCAGGACCTCCTCACAAGACACAAGCTACTGAGTGCAGAGTTTCTGGAGCAACATTACGACAGAGTAAGTCCATACTGATGTGATACCTAGTATTAAATTAGGAATAGATTGACTCAAAAGGAGAATACAGGCTTTAAAGTGGTATGTATGTTCAGTGTGGTCATGTCATCATAGAGGAAAGAAAGTAGTTATTCCTACCACTAATATTTATAGGCTGTTAGAAGCTTTGAAGAACTTTAAAGGAATGCAACATTGACATTTCTTCAAACTAGGTGAACTTTTCTTTTTACCAGTTTACATTTAAATTAAAACTGGTAGTCTGTGTGTTTGGCATGCTGGACAGTCTGTTTCCTAACATCATCAAACCACTGATTTGAGAACACAAAGTAACTGTCAGTCTGTTGGAGAACATCTCTAATTTTCCTGTCATTGTGTTTTGATACAAGACACAAATGCAATTGCGAAAAACAGTACATGACACATTTCAATGACTCCATTTCTCTCACCCCGACCCTTCTATTTTTTCTGTCTTCTCTCTTTTTCTCACTACTTCTTCCTCTCTCTCTAGTTCTTTAGTGAATATGAGAAGTTACTCCACTCAGAAAACTACGTGACTAAAAGGCAGTCCCTCAAGGTAAGGAGCTTGGGTCGTACCAGTAAACAGGTCTCGTGTAGAAGTGCAACTCTTTTCAGAGAGCTATTTAAAGATGGGGTCTGGTCAGAGTGTTGGGTTTCTCTGAACCATTCCATCTCCATCACCTTGTTGTTAGCACCATCTAGTGGTGAGAGTGCTGTGCATACGCTTGACCTATCTTTTAAGGCTAGTGTTTTCTTGACTTGCTTCATTTTATTGCTCTGAAGCTACAATCTGTAATCTGATGTAAAGAAAAAGTTCCCCCACGGACAAATTATTACCCATAATTATTAGCCGCTATTTGTTTGTTTGTTGCATTATAACGTTTTACATACAGGAGTAAAACAGGCCTATAATATAATGCAGGTTTTATTAAAGTAATTAAGCTTTAGGTAGTCAGCCAGTTAATTTGATGAATCTGCAACTGTCTATACATTTTAAATGAAATATCACATTTATATTCCTATCTGTTTCCTCTGAAATTATGTAGTTACTCGGAGAGTTGCTTCTTGACCGGCACAATTTCACCATAATGACGAAATACATCAGCAAGCCAGAGAATCTCAAACTAATGATGAACCTGCTACGGGACAAGAGCCGCAACATCCAGTTTGAGGCTTTTCATGTTTTTAAGGTAAAAATTCAAAGATGTGGTCAACATTAAATGGAGTGCACAACCTCTACACTTTAACATCGTTGTTATCTTCCTCCACCATCAGGTGTTTGTGGCCAACCCCAACAAGACGCAGCCCATACTGGACATCCTGCTGAAGAACCAGACCAAACTCATCGAGTTTCTCAGCAAGTTCCAGAACGACAGAACGGAGGATGAACAGTTCAATGATGAAAAGACTTACCTGGTCAAACAGATCAGGGACCTCAAGAGGCCTGCCCCTCAGGAGGCCTGAGGAAGGGTGCAGAGGTGGGGGGAGGAGCCACCAGGACCATGTCTGGACACCATCCAGACAATGTCTGCTTAACGGACCCATCAGCAGCTGCTGTTCTGGTTTCTGAACAAAAATTGAGGAAACAAATGAAAAACAAACGTACCCATATCAACTCATCAGGAAGTTGCCAGCTCCTCTGCTCCTCAGTGAACATTTGATGATATTCTTTCTTTTTCAGTCTTTTTCCTTCAAAAGAAATAAGAGAAAATAATAGATGCTGCTGCTTTCTTGCACATTGAGACATGTAAGGTATATAATAATGACACAACAGTCCATCAAACATAGTGACAGAAAATATTTGTGCATTCAAAGTAAGGCAGACTTCCTGATAGACAGACACACAAACACACCATATGAACAAAAGCAGACACATGTTTACACGCATATATACATTACATTTAAAAAGAAAACATGCATACACACATACTGCAAGAATATCAGCTAAAACCTTGTGATGGAAATGGTACGACAGAGTTGAACATTGGTGTGTTTGTTGCATGCCTTGAAATGTGACAGATCCATGGCTGTATCCAGCGTCGGCTCTGTGATGGCCTGCCCAGTCTGGCTCCCATGTTCAGTGCCACAGACTCGGAAACGCACGTACATCACAGTAACCGCTACAGTGCATCTATGCCTTCATCCAATAAAGCAACAGTGGTTCATTCTAGCGATTTGTGGAGACAAGCTCTCAGAGGCCATCACACAGAACCATTTACCTCCCGTGTGCTTTGTTACGACACAGCACTTGAAGCACATGAGGAAAGGAGGGAGGGATGTAAGGTATGAATTTGGTGAAGCCCAAGAGTTGGGTCTCTTTATTGTTTTCTGGGACAGGGTGAACATGTACATATGCCTTTTTTTGCTTTGTAGATTTTTGTTTAATCTTGACATATGAATATATATTATATATATATTACCTTAAACATCACGTTTTTGGTTAATTGTAATCAAATTACTTTCTAAACCATAAAAGAAACAAACAAGTTAAGTGACATTGTTTTTGCATTTCATTTTACTGCTGAAATGGTTGCTGGTGGGTTTTCTTTGTACATAACTTAAAGGGCCAGCTCACATTTAGCTAACCTATAGGATATTAACAATTTGTACAGCAGAGGAATGTCATGGTATTAGCTCTGGATCTGTTAATCTTCTTTTTATTCTCCATCTACATTTTGAGTATTTCTCAGACTGCTGAAAATGTGCAGGGGTGTGAGCAGTGCAGGAGGGGAGGGAGGGGATTTGGGAGCATTAACTGAAACATTAAAGCCTGTGTGTTTGTGCACTTTGTGAGGTGCCGAGTGATCAACATCACCTAACTGGAGTCAAGGATAGCAGGGATTCCCCCCCCTCAAATTCATTAACTTGTTTTTTTTCCTCATTCTCACCAGTCTGCTAGTGGATAGGGAGTGCTGTGCGGCCTCACAGTGAGTGCGCTTCAGGACATTGGCAACTCAGCACATCATTCTTACTTTCTCCCCCCTTCTCCTCATGTTTGAGCATTTCCTCTTTGAGGCTTTATAATTCCAGTACAATGATGAGTGTAAAGCATTGTGGGTAGCAGAGTACTTTGGGCATGTTGGATTGTCCTCATGGTGCTGAAAAAGCAAAACTGATGAAACCAGATACAGATACATTCAAACAGGCAAATGAGAAACCATCTGAGTGCAGACAACAGCACTTGGATAGCCCACAGTTCCTCCATACGCATTGAACATGCATGTTACTCCACTGGCTGTGCATGATGCTATACTAAAGATGTTGTACTGGAATTGTTTTTTTTCTCCAAGTATTTAACAACATTGAAATGTCAAATTGATCCCTTGGCTGTATGGCTGTATGCTGAGTTTGACTCCAGTTTCAGCATAGAGCGTGTGGGTGCTTTCAGAAGTGTCAAAGGCCTGGGCCCTACAATCGAAATAAAGAAAAAAAACAAAAACATTTGGAATAAAATAAAGCTGTGGTCATTTTTAACAACTTATCTGTCAAATGTGTGTTAACATTTTGGGGTGTGTACATCAGCTTGGTATATTGGTGCGGTGCCTTGGTACCGGGTGCTTACGTGAAAATACGCCATTGTGCATAAAAATGTGCTTAAGTCAGAAAACACAAGTATAATGAGCACAAAATACTTTAGTCTAAAAAATAGTCACCATTGCGCAGTTTGGATCCTATAAATTGTAGCTTGTTGAGAGGAACACATTTTAAAGAGTGTAATATTATATTATATCTGACTTGTAGTGGAGACTAGTATCAACATAATGGGAATACTCAAGTAAGGATTGATACTCACTGGGTTTCCAAAAAAAGTTTCCCACAACCCAAACATTTTCAGTTTACTGTCATAGAGTAAAGGCACCAGAAAATATTCACATTTCATAAACTGGATTCAGAGAATTTTGCCTTAAAAAATTATTCAAACCGAATAATCAATAAAGGAAATAGTTGGCAACTATGGCTATTTGTTAAAGCTCCAGTACAAACATCTCACTGCTTTTAACATAAAATACCCGAACAGATCAGATCACAGACCATAGCTTACATAGACTAGAAAGAGTTTAATGTACTCTGAGAAGCAATTTGTAACAGCCGCGTATTTATTTTTTTCACCCATTTAACCATAACATGTTAAATGTCTCATAAATATTCAAAAACATAATAATTGTGGGTTAGCATCGCATTATTATCGGCTACTACCTTATAAGATTATTAGCCAACATGTTCAGATTGTTTAAAGCAACACAGTGTGACGTCACCTTGAAATAACAGCTCAAATCACAAACACACACATACGTGTTTTACTTCAACATACAAGCTTTCAGGACCCTACTTCTGTTTGTTGTTATGTCTCACAAACTGCTACAGAGCTCGGATTTGTACCTACGACTGGTGTTTGAGTCAAAATCTTAATATCTACATAATGTTGCTTTAAAATGAACGAATTCGAACATACCACAGTGTGATTTCATCATTCACTGATAAGATGCATCGAGATAAATTCGGTTCCCTAATGTAACTTTATATAAGTGGAGGGAGGTTATGTTGTGATGTGATGTGTTGATTAATGTCGACTGATAACAATAGTGCGTTTTTTTTCTGAATTGAGTTCACGGCACTACAGTAGACACAAAGCAGCGGACTGGTCCTTTAAGGGCAGATATAAAAATAATAATTAAAAAAAAAAAAAAAAACAGCACACTTCCGGTTGATAAAGACAAAAACAGACAGAGAGGCAGCCCAGCGGTGAGCAGAGGACGCCCCGTCGACGAGTTGAGGGGAATTGTTTCAGGAAGGGTGACCAGCTAATATTCACACAGACGGAGAGTGAAGGCGCCTGCAGACAGACAGACAGGCAGAGGGACAGTGACACCGAACCATGGTGAAGATCAGTTTCCAGTCTGTCGCGGGACAGAAAGTGGAGAAGGAGAACGATGGCGACAAGACCGAAATCCTCATTCCTCATCCGCTGGTGAGCAGCGCGTGCCTTCTTGTCACTTCTCTTATTGATAATGGCTTTTAATTATTTATTTTTAACCGTGGCTTTAACATGACATGTATTTCATGTGGCCGGGCTCCCCCCTGCCCGGCTGGCTGCACCTGCACGGCCATGGGCAGCAGGGGGATTCTGACACCATCTATCGCCATTTGGTCGGAAACAAAACATGTCATTGCTGTGATGGTTTCCTCTGCGCCAGTGCGCTTATTGCAGGCTCGGTGCAAGTTATCACAGTGTGCAAACGCATTGCTCCTTTTGTTTAGGACCGTGTGGAGGATTACAGGCAGAAATCAATTTAACAATAGAAAGGCTCTGAATGGGGTTTTGCTTTATAAGCGGCGTGGCCTTTCAAGGGTTTCTCCTTCAATGCAGATTAAAGTAAACAACTCCCCAGCTGAAATATGTGCATATAAAAGAAATAAAAAAAAACCCAAACAATCAGAATGCAAGAAATGCATAAGCCTTGGGTGACAAAATGGCAGATGGGTTGCTGAGGCTTGCAGCGCATGCAAGATTATTTTTGTAAAGGAGGCAGAGCAGTGGAGTCCTCAACTTTGCAGCAGCAGCAGCAGCAGCAGCAGCATTCCCAGCATCCCCTCAGCCCTTATCAAAGATACATGTCGGGGCCCTGGAGATGATGAACCATAATGGAATATAGATAGGACATCAGGCATGCATATAAAGTGAATATTGCAAAAAAAAAAAAAGTACAGAGCTGGAGTGACTGTGTGACTCTGAGGTCTGCTTGCCCAAATGTATTGAGCAAAAGACAGGCAGGCCTCCTGGCGTGTCACGCTCTCAGCTGGTGTGAAAGAGCCTCTATCTCTCTCAGTGGGGTGGGAGAACACAAAGTATCACAGAAGTGTGTGTTCGCACATACACAGTCGTCGCCTTGTCCTTATGCGCCCTCTGTTTCCAAGTGTCTTGGCAAAGAACAGCCACTGAACTGAAATGAGTGTCATAACATGAAGATACTCTTGAATCAAAGGCACTGCTTTCAAGCTCTTTGTGCCATTTCCTTTTCAAAATGATGGAACATGCTCACACAGGACTGTCATCATTCGCTTTGAAGTCTCTGACAACAGCCATTGCACTCATGCACACAATCACTTTTTCCCTTCGTAGCTCCAGCTAAGAATAGCAGCCATTGTTTCTCTATAGAGACACTTTTTTCAGAAGATAATTGTACCTGCCACGGCCACTCCACACTTCAGCTACAGTCATTATTTTTGTAAATGGAAGCACACAGTGAGTGGCTACTATCTGTGAGTGGTGCCAACCTGCCTACTCAGTTTTCGGCGCGTGGCACTGGCAGATGGACTGCGAGACTGGAGGCGTCTGGGAAGATTACTCACCACCTCGGTCGAGTTTTCGTTTCCCAGCGTCGGTCTTGGCGCTACTAATTCCTACTTGAAATGCGGAGTCGTCATTTATGGGAGCTTCTATTTTAGCAGTTCATCAATTCAGGTCATTTTCAGCTGCTCGTCACGCTGGAGATGAGTAAGCTGGAAGTTGTATTGAAGCTGCCGTGAAATGCCTTTCTGTGCTCATTTGAAGTCTTTGTGTGTGTGTGTATGTGTGTTTTTTCCAGGATGAGGACGAGCTGGTCCTGCCCCTGCGGCCCAAAAAGTCTCCCCTCAATGGGCTGTGCTGCCTGACGTTTGGCCTGGTTGTGTTCATGGCCGGTCTGGTCTTGGCCTCCATTTATGTCTACCGCTACTACTTTATACCTCATGTAAGACCTGATTATTACTGTGTGCTGTATGTGTATCAATACTGTAAGTACAAATAAAGTTATGTCCTTTATTTTTATCAAAGTAACCTCTTTATAGGATGGATATTTTCGCTTCAGACTTGTGTCCGAGTGGGGTTGTTCAGGTGCTGCTATCAGTACAATATTGTCGTAAAAGCTGGATCGGATCTTATCTTGGATCTGAACTCAAGTTCCTTCATCGGGAAGGAAAAAAGTCTGTCTGAACATCTATATTTCCGAGTGTTCATGCTGATCTGTTGATCTAGATGCTGATCTGTGTGTGTGCGTGCAGATCCCAGAGGAGAACCTGTTCCACTGCAGGGTGCTCTACGAAGACTCTGTGTACGCCCCGCTGCGTGGGCGCCAGGAGCTGGAGGAAAATGTCGGCATCTACTTGGCTGACAACTATGAGAAGATCACTGTGCCCGTGCCTCACTTCGGAGGCAGCGACCCCGCTGATATAATCCACGACTTCCACAGAGTGAGGGCCAACACACACATCTGACACACAGAACACTTTTTTTTTTTACTACAGCTCACGAATAGCAGTGGATTTTTTTAATAGCCCACCACAATTTACAGAAAAAGAAAATTCCTATGAAAAATATTACATATAAAACAAGAATACTGATCTTTGAGGCAGAGCAGTGCTTTGAGCTTAATGCTATCGTCAGTATGCTGACATTTGCTAGATAGCGCAGTGTCAGGAATGTTATTTGCTTCTCAGGTATTTGGTCACAAACCAGAATATTGGACAACATTTTGACCTGGTGTTGGCAAGACAGAGAATCACAAAAGTCAGTAGTATTCATCCTCTGGAAACAATCAAGTCAATATTTATGTCAGTTTGGACCAATTGGTGGACAGAGCATTGAAATCACTGAAATTAGTAAGGTTTTACCACAAGGAACTGCCAGCAGATGACTAGCATTGGAAGATTTGCATAAAACACACTGGTCTTTTAAGGTAGTCTTAAATAAACTGCTTTATTTTCCAGGGACTGACTGCTTATCATGACATTGCCCTGGACAAGTGCTATGTTATTGAGCTCAACACCACCATCGTGATGCCTCCACGCAACCTCTGGGAGCTTCTTATCAATGTCAAGGTAACACAACTGCAGTCTTCGATGACCTAATATCAACACCAGCACCTTTTCCTCTTTAATTCTTAGAAAGCAATGGTTTTGAGTCTTCTTAGCCTTCACTATTCCCAAATGGTATGAACTGGCTAAGATGCTCACTTTTCTTTAAATTGTTTTACAAAAATAACACACAAAAACTAGAATTAGGCACACAGTAGAGCGCATACGTCTGCCTAGCCCCAACAGTCATTCAGTCAAACCTAAGCCAATATCAATTTAAACATATTTAAAACAACTAAATTCCTATTTTTATCCGAATCCTCATTAAATTCAGCAGAAAGTGGCACAGCGAAATTTATCTAAACATTTTTTACAAAATAGGCAGTGCTAGAGGCTTTTGGACAAGGTGACAACTGTGAACTACTGCAGCTAACGTGCTAACAGCTACCATGGCTGCGCTCCTGGAGGATGCTAGCACTAGCCTCTAGCGGTCTTCGAACTTCTAGATTCTGAACATCTTATTGGCTTTTACATAACTTCACTATAATTGGCCGGAACATTCAGTTGGCTCCTTTCTCTTTAATTGTTGAGAATGCTAAATATTTTGTGTAGCAGTTTAGTCTCCCCCAGAGGCAGGTTAAATAAAACTAGATGGAGCAACTTGTCCATTAAGTTATGATTGATTACTTTTTTTTTGGGGGGCGGCTGTAGCTCAGGGGCGGCTGTAGCTCAGTGGGTAGAGCCGTTTGGTCAGTGATCGGAAGGTCACTGGTTCGATTCCAGGCTCCCCTGGGCGGGACTGAGCTACATGCCGAAGTATCCTTGAGCAAGATACTGAACCCCAAAACTGCTCCTGATGTGCAGTTGGCTCTAGCCTCTGCCATCAGTAAGGCTTCCTGCAATGAGCTGGCGACTCATTCAGGGTTGTAACCCTGGCCTCCGCCCAACGAGTCACTGGGATAGGCTCCAGTAATCCCCCTGAAAAAGGGGGACTATAACATCACCGCGACCCCGAGAGGGATAAAGCGGTCAAGAAAACGGAACG
>OMLP01033192.1:0-32358 GCA_900302685.1 Spondyliosoma cantharus | reverse complement strand
GGGGTGGGGGGGGAGGGGCGCAGAATACGAGAACGAAGAAGAGGAGAGGGTCAGGTGGTTATTTATGGAATACCGGAAGTTGGCGCTGTTGAGGTGTGGCCCTACTCCTGAAACTTCGCTAGATAAGCTTCAAATACATTTTGGTTGCTTGAGGATGAACATGCATCTTGCAATCTATACTTCTTTTTGCTACCCGCATAGAAGATAGGCCTAGAAAACGTTTCCCCCTGATGTAGCCCTGCTCATGAAGCCATCATCACCATTAAGTAAAGAATCAGGGGGCGCCCATTAGCTCAGTTGGCAGAGTAGGCATCCCATGTACAGAGGCCCTGTCCTCGCTGCAGCAGCGCTGGGTTGCACCCCCCATCCTGTTTCCTGTCATCTCTGAAGCTGTCCTATCAATAAAGCCAGGCAGAAGGCAGAAATTATTATTTTTTTTAAAATGAAGAAACAGAAGAACTGTTTAAAACTTTGATTCCGGTCCACTATAAGTTTGTGTTAATTTATCTAACATGACAGCTTCCTCTTCCTCTGCACATGGAACAGGCAGAAACACTTTGGTCTTACCTTGAAAAATGCCCGATGTCCCTCTGGATATTGACTATCCATCAACTTTTCCAGTTGCTGAACAATCAGGAAGCAGTGAAATTATAGGAACTAGTCAGATTTCCTTAGTTTTTCAAGACTTTTAACAACAACATTTGAGGTGCCCATCTTGAGCATGATGCCAGAATTAAATGGCTGCCATATGAATGTGGTGTATTTTATTACATATTACTGCAGTGTAACTATTTTATCATGCCTCCATGCCAGCAACAACTGTGGCTGGACGAAATATGTCTGTTTTATGAAGACGATATCTCAAGAATGTCTCGAGGGTATTTCTTCAAGTTTGGCACAAATGTACTTGGACTCAAGGGCGGGGTGATTAGAATTTGATGGTTAAACATGAAGGTCACTGTGACACAAAAATTCATTATTCGACAAGTCATATGACAATTTTGACCACATTAAACACAAAAGCCTAATAGATAAAATTATGAAGTGAAGATGTTTTACATCCAAAAGGTTGAAGGTCAATTTCAATTGATCTATTTTTTATTGTACTTGCAAATGCTGAGGGTTTTCTTGTCCTTGTGTAAATGTTGAACTGCCTCCAAATGTGAAATTTGTTGACCAAGTAATGTGCTTCGTTTCACTCAGTTTGATGATGGGCTGACCAGTTTATTCATGTAATGTCGCTCTAAACCCACTAGAGTGCAGCAATGTGTAACTGTTGTCTCTAACCATTGTTGTCTGGATTGCTGAACGTGTGAAACAAAAGAGCAAAGATTCTCCTAAAAATGACATACTATAATCATATTATCACTATTATCATGTCATTAATGCAGCAATCCTGTGGCCTGAAATAATGATCAAATATACTCTGCATTCATCAAGCTGAATATATTAATGTGTTGTATTATGTAAAATGTAAGATATCGAAAATGTTGTTTTTCTATTTTCACTCGAGTCCACATTTAGGACCTGATACCTCCTGCTGCTTTGACACAGTGTACATACATGTATGTATAAACATGTATAAACAGTGTTACCTCCATGCTAGGCTATACCTCTGTGACCCTGTAGGTTTCACCACTGAGCTTCTGTATGTAACACTACATACCTAACCTGCAGGGCAGCTAGCCCCACTGCCCCGCTGCTTATTTCATGATCCACACAAGTCAGTGCACGTGATCTGTCTGTATAACAGACAGGAGACAGCCATGGTTGTAATGCAGATGCACAGGCGGGTGTGAAAAAAATGAGTAGGTTCATGTGTCAAAGGTCAAACAGACCAATTGTTAAGTGTGAGAGGGCAAGTTTGTGGCACGCCGTCAGCAGGAGGGCAGAGAGGATGTGGAGTCATTAGGTTCAAACCCTAACTCTCTGCTGATGAGAGATGGTTGAGGGTTCATGAAGGGGTGAGAGAATCTGCTGATATGTTCACAGTCATTTTTGTCTGGCGGTGTTTGGAGCTTTTAAATCATTTTGACCTCATCTGGAAAGCAAAAATAACACTGATGTTTGCATAGACTGGTGATAATTATTCTCTTTTATCTCTTATCAGTCAGAAGGAAAGGAACTACAAAGAAAGGAATGCCACGTCTGAAACAAGTTAGGAAAATTACTCACTAAATTGAAATTTAATATAGTTGGATAACACCGAAGTAGCATTTATTCATGTCTTCTGACACTCCACTTCTTTGGAAAGCTCAAATGTTTCACAGTAACACTCAGTTCTATTTGAGCTAAGTGGACAGTAGGGTTTCTGTTATACCGACAGCTACAATAAATCCTCCATCACCATGTTTTAGTTACATTTTTGTTCTCCATTTAGTCTTAATCTATCTGAGATATATTTAAGAGACACATTTTAATTAGAACTCAAGTAGTCCTGGGTGTGGTTTGGGGCCTGGATTTATCAAACCTCTTAGATTCACACAAAAGATTGCTGTAAAGAACTAATATTAAAAATATTAAAAATAAGGCTTATTCATTGAACAACTTACTCCACAAGGAACTGACTCATATCTAGCTCACTGGAACACAGATTTTTACATTTGATTGATGATGATTCCTAAAAAAAACCTAAAAAAAAATGAAATCTTTAATATCTGTCATAGCATTTACAATGTTGAATTAGCAATACATTTCCAGTACATTAATATAGGGATAGAGAAGCAACAACAGGAGCCAGTCTGAGATGTAAAAAAAGAAGAAGAGAAAACTAAACTGGAGAAGTGAAGAAAGGTTACAGCTAGTAGATGTATATTGATCATTACTCATTTTTAGTATTACCTCGACCTGCTCTAATTAAAAATATCACGTGATAACTTGAGTTGTGAATTGGCATGAAAATTGACCTGACTTGACTTATGGGGCATGACCAGCAGAGAGAAATCAAAGCACAGACAAAGCCAAGATCAAACAATTACTGCAAAAATAAAGTTATTCAGTAATTTAATATGTGATTTCCTTCTCCAAAGCCTGGCACAGGTCTACAGCCAAAGTCTTGCTTATAAGATCAATAGAACTATAGCTGCACCTAAAACAGCAACATTAAAACACTACTTTCTGGTTAATGCAGTAATAATATCCAGACAGTGTAATACACTGTACATAACCCAACCTTACGAATGGATCAAGTAGCTTATAATGATCCCTTTAGAATATTACTTATGAGACCGAGATGGTGCAGCGTAAGTGAAATGTTTGTGGCTGCAGGAGTCAATACCGGCTGTTTTAAGAAACACCTCCGGTATAAATTTACTTACCGTCCTAATGTCGCTGAAAATGAAGTCATCTTGGTTTTATCAGGTTTTAGCATTACGAGTTACTTACAATCCCAGTTGTGGAGATGCAGCTGTAGCTTTGTAAGACACTTAAATATACTTTTTTTCCCTTTAAACCACAACCTTTTCTTGTGGATGTTATATTATTTGCATGGACTATTGTGTCTGTTGTCTGGACCCTGCACATGTAATTAAGTTTAAATTTAATTTAATTGATTTTTTGTTTTCTTTCTTTTCTCTTCCACTGGCTATTGTCATTGGTAGCATGATTGAAAAGCCTTAAGTCCATTAGGTGTATACACAATGTTCTACAATGTTCAGTGTGTTTCACTGATTACCTCTTCATGTTGTACACTCATTTAATCTTCATGTGTTTTTTTCTTTTCACCGTGTTTATTACGTGCTAAGCTGTTGAAAGTTTTCATGTGCGTCAGAAAGTAGCTTCATAATAATTAGTATTGCTGGAATTTAGCACAATAGACAGGTTGCTGTGGGTCAGCACAACCTCCTGACAATGTGGAAACAACAAGGCCTCCAATCAAATCCACCGTGAGTGAATCTCTGGCTCCCTGTGGCTTCTGGTGCACAGGTCACGCTTGTGTTTACCCTTTCTTTCACCTCCCTCAGAGATCTGATAAGGCTCTCTTTTGGGGTCTAATGTTGTGAGTTTACTCTAAATCCTACCTCAGATTTGGGTTTCCTGCAACACCTCTTCCTGATGGGGGTACAGAACACAACCTGCTTACGTAAATAAGACGGGGAGAAGGCACAAGGAGCCAAAGGTGAGACCCTGTTGCCATATTTCACAAGAGCAACCATTGTTTAGCTCCAGACTTATTCCTTGCCATGCAAAGTAGTTTCCGTTCTTGCGAATGGCCTGAGCCAATAAATTTGTTGCTAACGGTCGGAACAGACAACTTACTGGGGAGATTGTGACAAAATAGTGTGGGGGAGGCTTCTCCACAAACACAGGAGCCGCTGTGCGTTGGAAAAACACTGCCTCACCATTGTTTACTGGCAGACACAAATATGTTGTCATCAGGCTAACATTCAGGGACATTTGTGTAACATCGAGAGTAAGCAAGAAGTCATTTATGTGTATGTTGATTGATTGATTGATTGATTGATTGATTGATGCATTCATTATTTTTTTTACTTTTCCTAGTAGAGCGAGATGATTGCTATACAGAACGGCACAACAAGACAGACTTTATGTTCCAAATGGTTTCTTTTTTCACACTTCATAACATAAGCCAGGACAGATCACCAGGACCTCGGCGCCCGTCTCTTTCTGTTAGAGGCCGGTGTGATTGTTTTTGGGGGGTTACCACAACAGCAGCAATTCTTCCCAGAGGGTAAAGGTGAGGCCTCTAGGACAGGCCATGAACTTCACTCACAAATACACGGCTTTTAAGGATGTCCGTTAGTCCACCCTTTTTTCCGTGAAAAGATCTGACAGCACAGTCACTCACTGTCATCCCCACTCTCTCGTCTTTCTTTTGCCTCTCATCTATTTTTAACCTCTTGTTTTTGTGAAGTTATTGTGGGTCTAAAGAATGCAGCCCTCCATCACCAACAAGAAAAAGGGGCAAAGGATGGTCTTTTATCCCTCTTTACAACATGGATGATCAGCCTACACTGTTGCAACATACAATATATACAGTTATTATTTCCCCATACTTTGACATTTAAATGGGGGACAGCAGCAGTGTTTTGCTATATCTTGCTCTTGTTAATGGTAGGAGGAGCTACTTGGACGTGCAGAAATAAAAAAAAATAATAAATGTAGAGATTCCACATCAAAACACCAAGATCTTTGTTATATATATTTAATTGTTGTTGAGTGTGTTCTCACATTATCTTACATTATCATTTTGTCAAGGTTAACGCTGCGTTTGTGGTTACCCGCAGCTACTTCCGTAATATGGAAATTGGTGAACTAAACTAAACAGGTTACTTTACTGTACATTAGCTGTAAGCTAGCGTTAGCGAGTAGCGGCACACACTTAGGGTGTGTGTGTCTGTGTGTTTCGATTCAGGACAACTCTCAGAGAATTCCGTACTCACAAGAAAATCCAGTTCTCTCGCTTCTTCTTCCTCAATCATCGCTTTAGCATTACATTCATGAAGTAAATTACATTTCTTCTCCAGCTCCATAAGTCATACAACATTACAGAACATAAACACAAGACAATGGAGGTCACACTCTACTGATGCTGTCAGGCTGATAAACGGGTGTGAAGGTAAGTCCACTTCTAAAAGGTAAAAGTAATCCCTGAGCGCTCTTCAGAGCAGAATCCAACCTGACTCCAGGTGTTTATTCCTCCAGCAGGTCTGGGTCTGCATCCAACTCTCTAGCTGAGCAGCTGAGCAGCGACTCTTGGCCCCCACTCTGCCTGGCCCTCCCCACACAACACTCAACAAACATCTCATTTTGTATTGATAGAGAGCCCCCTAGTGACAGAAGTTACATATTGAACGTTTGTACTGAGCTAAGGAAATGTCATCCAAAAACCATATTCACATGGCAGCTATTTTCGGATTTCTCTGACGCTAACTTCATGTTATTAAGCTCACAATGTGACTACTTGCTTTCTCTTCACCCATTCTCAGAAACGTTCTGGTTAAGTCAGTCATGCTGCGTGACAATGTGCTCGCTGGAGCACACCCTTGTCTAATGTTATACAGATTACAACCAACACAGAAGTAGAAGCTGGCAAAACAACATTGTGTAATGTTAGCTAGGTTAAATGCTAACGTTAGCAGTTGAGTTGTCATATATGTTGTTTTACCTTGAACTATGGGCTGATCTCCCTCCTGATTGTGACTATCCATAGTGTTTTCAGTTGCTGATTAATCGACAACCAGTAAAAGTTACTATAAGTATTTGTCAGATTCCTTTGGAAAACTGGAAAACAGCAGTGCGACATTATGTTTTAATCAACATCATCTGAGCTTCCAACCTGAGCATGTTGTCAGAGGAAGATGGCGAAGGAATATCATCATGAATATGGTCTATGATGCAGAGGAAATACTGGTGAGGATTGACTGCTAACGTGAACGTTAAACCAAAAAACCTTTATTGAGCTAATGTGAATGTTTGTGTGCACTCATATGACAATACGTATATGCAATCGAGTTACAATATTTGCCATTCATTATCTTCATTTAGTGTGTTACCATGCTACCATTTGCTTATTAGCACTCAATATAAAGTACTGCTGAGCCTGATGGGAATGTAAATTGGGTTTTATCGTCACATCCAATCACACACAGTATAAGGCACCAATGACAGCTCTGATCCAGTGCCTCATTCAAGGACACTGACTGGAGAATTAACATCAAACACAGGGTATGAAAAGTTACTTTAAAAATGTATTCCGATACAGTAACTTATTACCTGTTAAAATTGTAGACAGTAACATAAGTGTCACCTTATTAAAGTAATGTAACTTGATGACTTTCATTTTGGTTTACCTCAATACCAGATATATGCAAAAAAAAAGACTAGAGAAAAGAAACATCAATAAGATATTTAAACATAATAACTGTAACCGTACCATAATACAGTTACCTTTTTCTTGTATCCTGATTGTAAACTCCTGTTACATGTATTTCGTTACTCCCCAAGTCTGGTACTATACATATTGATTGATAAGCTGAGGCCCCGCCTAAGCTGGGAGGCGACAGTACTAACTACTGAGCCACCAAGCTTCCCATTATTTATTTTATTTACGTCTTTATACCTATAATGTATGTTATCGCAATCCATGCATTGTCTGCCAGGACAATTATCTAAAGGCCAAAAATGTCCTGATGCTGGTGGTGTGAAGTTAAAATAGTCAATACAGAGACTCCAGGTCAGAGATCCATAAAAGTCAATAGTCTTCATTGTCTGGGGACCATGAATATCACATAGTAATCCATCTACTATCCACAGACCAGCCAACAGACAGACAGACAGACAGACAGACAGACAGACCAACACTGCCCTCCACAGATCCATGGCACTATGGCTAGAATAATTCACTTGGTGTTCTTTGGTCATGCTGATCATCGCCTGGAGATCAGAGGATTTTCATGTCTGTATTTACTGCTGTATCACTGGTTGATTGGCATTGATGCTGAGTGTCCAGCTGTAATGTGGCCAGGTCTGCGAGGCCAGGGGATGTGCTCGCATAAATACAGACAATCAGGACCAACAAAGCCTCCCCCTGTTTTTTTCTCACTATTATATAGACGTCAAAATAGTTTAAACAAAGGAAAACAAATAACTCCACAGGTTGGGATGTTTACAGTGTAAGTGGCATCAGGCCAGCACAGACCTGAGCAAAATATTTATATCCATGGATCCACCCAGGATGACTTTTAGCACAAATCATGTGTATCAAGATTCAAAGAAATAAAGGCTGCTGCATGGATGTGTTTTTCCAATGAATTTTATGAAAGACAAATGATTTTGTCTGAGTCTATTTTAGATTGTAGTCCCTGTTTTGAACAAAGGTGAACTTCATGCACTCCGTCTGTGGCCAAGCTTGAAGAACGATGATTCACTGTGATTGCTCATAATGAAACAAACAGGTTGCCGTGTCTGTTTCGGTCTGATGTGGAGTTGAGTGGGCACTGGCAGGCAGGGCCGCGCACCTCCTCATCGCTAAATAAAGATCCACTTGATGGATACGCTTGGATAACATAAATCAGGATATCCCATCAGGAGTGACGAAGTGCACCATTGTTTTGGTTCAAGTGGGCAGCCATCCTGACAGACAGTGTACACTGGTCATGGGAGAGGACAGGAGGTTCTTTCTATTGAATCTTGCCCTGATGGGTCATGTCAGAATGGGGGTGTTTGTGTGTGGTTACGTAATGGGTTGACTGACAAGGTCACAGCCAAAACCACCTAGACTAAATAAAAAAAAAAATGTTATTCGCTGATGAAGCTGCCCCTTTTTGCCTGACAATTTGATGATGATTAGATAATGGCCATTAAATTATTTAATTGTAGTCATTTTAAACCAAATAAATCTTTTAATAGCTTTATAGAGATTTCTCATGAGCCTCTTGAAACTCTTATACAGGTCTGAGCAAATACCATAAATAATCAGTGTCCCTGCAATAAACTACTGATTTGGTCAGCAATGATCTTTAATGCCAGACAATAACTGTAAAGTCAGTATGGAATCACTTGCAACTGTGCTCTCAACTTGCAGATAAATTAACCGGTTTCAGACCAAAACAATGACAATGAATTCACTAGATTTTTTAACTGAAAGATAGGCCACATCATGACATCCAAGCACTGGTAGTAGAAAATATTGCATTAATGAGATGTACTATTAGATCAGACTTCAGCAGCCTTTACTGTTTGCTCCTCTCCCTTTCCCAAAAAACTCTGTCTAGAAGCTGCAAAAAATTTTAGCTTTATAATGAAAGTAACACCCTGTAAAGTTTAAATCAGCCTCTTAAGATCATTAATAAATATAAAAAAAGCATTCATTAATATTTTCACATGCACAGATTCGCATTTCAATTTCACCATGTTTTGGTGCAAGAGAACCGATTACCATTTTGTCATTTTTATTGGGGGATGCTATAACCAACAAACCACACAAACTGAACACTTGTGAAGTGAAGAAAATATGCACTGGCATGTGTAGGCCTACTTCGAAACAGAGTAGCCATACAGAACTATATGCACGCCTACTTGGGTCGTCTCCTTATTTCAGAAATATTTATCAAATAAAAAGTAGCCTTCTTTGATAGTAGATTAAATATATAGCAGCAACCTAGCTTTAAAACCAATAATTAGAGTAAAAGAAAAAAAAACATAGGTTAGACACAATTTAATTTTGTTTTTAGAGTGAGGTAATCCTCTTTAGCCACGTACATCAATCAACACTTGGGCCTGAGCTTAAAACACAGAATTGGAGAACGTAAGAATCATTCAAGGCCTACAACAATAATAACGGTAAAAATAAATAAATAAATTTAAAAAAAAACTGTTATTCATTTCCATGTCATTTTTTGGCAAAGCCAAAAGCCACTGCAGAAAGGCAAAATAGACATAGATACTGTTAAAGGGACCATGTCAATTCAATTGTGTCTTACAGTTCCTACGGTTGATTGTTTCTGTGAGTCTACATGACTACATGACTGAGGTAATAAGTCACCGCAAGTGATTCAGATAAGTCAAGTAAAATGTTTAGTGTGAAGAGTCATCTATCTACACCAAATGACATGTTTCTGAAAAGGACATTTTGGTTTTCTGGAAGCTTAGAAATCTAAAATCTTTGATGTGGTTAAAGTTTGAAAGCCCCTGACGTTGTCCTATAAAGCAGTGTGAACCAAAAGGAACCGGCCTTTATTGCTTTTAACAGATTAAAACACACACTAATGCTCCCACCTTCATGTTGGAAGTGGACAGCACTAAATTGCTGATATATGATACTTCAATGAGCTGGTATACAGTATTAGTCCCATAGTCTGAGGAAAAAACTGTGGAGGAATCTCGTCTAGACTAAACAAGCCCCAGTGATCAGAACTGACCCCTCGCAGCCACAATACTCAGTCTTAATTGAGTACTTGTTGATATATAGAGGTCTGCATAAGAAGAAAACAAACTGAAAAGACTGGAAGCATGAAAAGTGCATCTCAGTGTGAACAAAGACAGGGCTCGGCTTGCTTCCGAAAACAAACAGCGAATACAGCCAGATGGATTTTCCATCGCAGAGCTGTGTTAATGAGAGGAAGCAGGGGAGTGCTTCCCAGGGATTGTATTGTGATACTGAGCACCATTCCTCCTTTAACGGCTTGATCGAGGGAAACCTCCAAGAGTTTGGCCCTCATTCCTACCTGCCCTCCTTAGTCAGAGGCGGTAATCCCCGTCTGGGATACCTGGAAAACAGTTGCCCAGCATCCGCCCTCAGGCTGCTATATGAAAGGATATCTGATAGTACTGATATACATATGACTCAGAAGTCACACTGCCAAACTTAACATTCAGTTGATGCCAACTTCTCTTAAAGTTCTTCCTGTTCTGGCCCACAAATTCGTGGAACTTATTAATAAAAACAACAAGTGCACGGTGCAGTCCAAGGTCAGAGATATGTGAGACCTATTGTTGGTAACAGGTAAACAGCTTGAAGATATCTTGAAGGATGTTTGAAGCCTTTTTTCAGAAAACGTTTTCTTGCAAGTCTTGCATTCACAAGTTTGCATGCTGATTCAATTTATAGATCAAACACATGTCAATAAGAGTAAGTTGCTGCAGGACTAAACATGTTGCATGTAGCCAGAAACGTTTGATCTGTGAATGTAACAAGGGAGTGTTCTCTAAGAATGTTCCAACACCAAGTTATTTCTGAGCAGCGGCCATCATGAATGTCAATAAATCTGGAGCAAACATAGACAGAGAGTCCACTTCTAAACACCTGCAAACTTGATTCATATTTGATCAGCACTGCCTAGTTTGACCGGTTTTATCTGAGCTTGGTGTGCTCTGTTTTAAAGCAAAGCACAATCTCATATTAAAGAAAACAGTACACTTAAATGTCGTTGTCATTGCATAATTACCTCTGCCAAGGAGGTTATGTTTTCACCTATGTCCGTTTGTTTGTCTGTTGGCAGGATTACAAAACACCTACTGAAGGGTTTCCACGAAACTTGGGTGGACGATGGGTCTCTGCCCAAAATAGACACTATTTACCTTTGGTGTGGATCCGGCTAAAGGCACGATTCTAGGAATATTTTCTCACTTGCATGGACTTAAGGAAATCGGGTGTATTTAGGTGGCTGGTATCCTTGAGTGAGTATAATGTCAAATGGATCAGAATAAAAAATGTATCATTCTCCCACAGCACAATGGAGATTATGATTCCCTCTGCAGCATTTGTTGTCCTAGTGGTTGGCTGTTACAGATCTGGTGCTGTGATTCAGGGCTATCAAGTTTCATATCAGATCAAGCTCGACTGAAATATTTGTTCGAATTTTAACGTTTGACCTAAGTTTTGTGAGATGTTCGTTTGGATGAATGTCGTATTTTTCGTCTTTAAAAACTATTTTAATCTTGCATTCTGAAGTCCTATCAGAAGATAAAAAGGTAGACTACACGTATGTATTCTTTGTTAAAAATTGGATTCCAGTGTAACCATAAAGCCAAACATCAAAAAAGCACATTGAAGGGATAGTTCAGGTTTTTTGAAGTGGGGTCATATTAAGTATTAAGTCGGTCTGTTCCCTACCATATTTGCTGATCAGCGCAGCCTTCAAAAAACCCGAACTATCACTTTAAGTCTAATATCTTGTCATTCATTTTACAGGTGCCGATAACAGTTTTCCTAAATACAATTTTTATAAAAGCCATAATGTGCTTATAATGCACCGCTTCCAACCCAAGATGTAACTTAGAAAATCAATTCAACCTGGGAGACACTTCAACAGCATGAAAATTACATTTAACCTCTGACAGATTAGTCATATGGTACTTAACAGCCAGTAATGGACAGACAACGTAATCCTTAAACAGAGGTAAATGTCAACAGAGGGAATCAGAATATAGGAAGGCACCATTTCTTAATACTGTACACTGTATTTTCTCAACATTTTCAGTGTGAATCAGAAAACAGTATTAAAAAAACCATAACTTCGATTTCAACGTTTAAACTTTCCTCTAGTCGAAAATGTGTCCATTCACTGTACAGAATAATTTATGTGCATTGTTCGACACTAGAAGACAGGTTTGCATTCAAAAGCTGCTACTCAACTTAAACTGGCAGCAGACAAGCTTTAGCGTATCGTTATGAAGTAATTGTTGATTGCACGATGTGGTGGATATAGAAAAATTAAACCATCAGTGTTTTCATTGGTTCACTAAAAACCTCACTTACACTGTGCAATTGTGTTTGACACCGGGCACGCAACTAAATGAATGAATAAACTTGTGTTTTGTCCTCTGTTATTTGTGACTCTGAAGAAAATGGAAATGATCCAGTTGTCTGTCCAGTTGGAAGCCTATCATGGTTCATATGCAACTTGCACAAGTAGGATTTGGAAACCTCCAGTGCATAGACGCTTTGTAATGTCATTATTTTTCACATAAATTATGTGTCAGTGTGTCCAGATGTAAAATGCAACAACTTGACAGTGGATCTCAGGAATTATTATTATTATATTATTAGGAATGTTCCAAAGCAGCCAGCTGGTCACAGATTCAGATATAGAGCCACGGACTCACAGGGGTCAGTGTGCAGAATGACCCCTGCTGAGGCTGGCTGACTTTGTTTTGAGAAGCCCACGAGCAGCTCAGACATGAAAAAGCTCTGTGGCTGCTGCACCTTCACTCTGGACAGCAGAGGGGAAGTTCCCTCCTAGCACATAACGTAAACTTGGCTCCAATAAAAGCATCCGTTGGCACCTCGGTGGACAACAGGAAATCTTTGTTTATCCAAAAACATCCCGTTGTTGGCCTCGGGGTGTGTGACCCCTAATGTTGTACGGCGGCAGAGCATGTAGTAGCCGAGGTGGAGCCCCATATTTCAAGCTCTAAGTTTACTGAACAAAGCTGCCATATCCTTAAGATAAACAATCGAGGCATAAAGTACGTATGTATATGTACTTGCGGACTGCTTCTGCGTCAGACCCTCTGGACCTCGTCTGTTTGTCAAAGTGCCTTTTGGTATGTATTGTTTAACATAGCTGTAGACTTGGTGTCTGACACTCCCATATTTAGGGGCCACAGCATCTAAAGTCAGATAAAGACCATTGTACAATAACACATCCATTAAAAAAGCTATCATAACCATGACAGTGTATTTATACTCACAATGACAGAGCTGTTGAATCCATTCAGTCTACCCAGTCAATGGGTTTTTATTACATTTCCAGCAACAGATCCACTTCATTCACAGTGAGAGTTCAATACATTTACATTTCCAAACACTATATCCTCACATACATATGGATGATATACCAGAGAGTGGGTATATATGGTTGGGTAAATACATGATAAACAGCAAAACATCATATTGCATTGCATCTGCTAGCAGTTATTTCTGTTTTGATACAGGCAGTGTTGGGCAGGTTACTCAAGAAGTGTAATAAGTTACTTTTGACTTATTACTCCATTAAAAAGTAATATTACTTTTCTTATTATTTGGTATCAAAAGCAATTTGTTATGCTACCCGTCATATTACTATATTACTTTAACACCTCCTCCTCGATATACCCATCAACAGGCTTCTTCACGTCCCTCCACATTAGTGTCCTGCTCTGAAATCAAATGCATCAGATTACATTGTTGTTTTTTTTGCGGTTAAGCATTTGGCTGCTCGCGTAAACAACAATGTTCTCTGCATGTCTGACTGGGACAAACTCACTGAGACATACCTCTCTCCCTCATCCTCCAGCCTCCATTCTTTTTTGGCTAGTAGGCCAACTTGACCTTCCCTGACCTGCCGTGCATACACCTTGTTATAAGACAGCCTACCTAGGACAAAAAATAATTGCAGTCTGGTGACCCTGTAATGCAGCATTATTTAATATAGAAACTGTAATATAATCGCGGATTTGGAAATTCTAATCCCTTACACTACTCTACTATTGGGGAAAGTTACACATTACTCAGTAACTGCCCAACACTGGATATGGGGGAATAAAAGGCAAAAAAAAAAGAAAAAACGACTGAAGAAGTTACATGTTGAGGATATTTGATACCACTTGTTTACTTCTGTGGATGTGTAGATCAACTAAAAAATACTACAAATCATGGTAAGCTATTACGATACACAGTCTGTTTCACATTTCCATTAAAAATGCACATCTGGATATGGAGAAATGTTATTAAGTCTGTGAGCGTGTACAGTACGAGGAGTACCTGAAGTCAAGTTTCTTTAAGTGGCTGGTGATAATATTTGGTACAATCAGTTTTTCTGGTCAAGGTGCATGTACATCTCATCAGTATCTTCACAGTACATCTGTGAGTGCTCTCCTAACACAAACACCAACAGCTAGTCTTCTCTGTGAAGTTTGTTCATCTCCTCCATTTTCTGGCCCTCAGCAGGATGAGGTGCGTTTCTTGCACTTGTCCGGCGGTTTCGCCTCAGACGGTGCTCTGAGAACCAGTTGGAGACGGTCATGGCGAGGCGGAGGAGACCCAGGCTGATGCAGTGCACCTCCGAGGTGATGGGGATGTCGGAAAAGAGGGCGTGGTCCCGGCACATGAGGGCATTGCTGCACTCAAAGTCTTTGACGATGTTAAGGATCTCCTGGCGCTCTGCCTGCCGCATCATCCCCCTTATGTTCAGCAGGGTGGAGACGTGCTTCTTCCTGTGGGGAGGAAGGATACAGGGAGGAAGGGGGGCAGACGGGTGTTAATGGAATTTGGGTCTGTTTGGTGTCGTCAAAGTTCTGTCATGACTTTTAGTACCTGTCACATCTCTCTGAGTCATATCATCTGTTTCTGGGAAGGACAGAAATTTGGTGCCTTTTTCTATAAAGGCACATTCACAAGAGTTTAATATATCTAACTAAATAATAAATCATTACCAATGCTTTATAGATGAATGCATTTCTCACTGTCTAATAAGCCACCCAGTCTGCAGGTGGAAATAGTTGTTCTTATTAATGGCTTCTTATTACGAATGCACGATATTATCAGCATGTTAACAGTATTGACCAGAAAGATTTGATATGTGGTCACAGTAATATTCAAAATGAACACTTCTGCTGATAAGACAGGTCGATAAAATGATGCTTTAAATAAGCATATATAACACGAATCATTGACAACGTAGTATTTCTTATTTTTCTCAGTGAATGGGTACATTTGTTATTCAAGTTTTTAAGTGCCCCTTAAAATAGAGTTACAGGGGTAGTGGTTGAAATCTCCTATGACGCTGAACAACACTTCAAGACCATCATGTCATCAGTAGTCGTTATTAGTCGCTCAGTAGTCAGTAGTCGTAAACGGTGTTTACACTGAACAGATGTGACCACACATTTCAAATATGTTGCCTTCAGCTCTCTTGTGTTTAGTCATCAATTAAAAAAGAACACTGCTTCATTAGCTAGCCACTATAGCTGCTAGCTATAGCTACCTAGCTAGCTAGCTAGCTATCTAGATTTCTATTAGACATTAACAAAATAGTAGCGACCGTTTTATGCTTGATGAGTTCTCATAACCATCCCCTGATCGCAAAATTGTACCAGACACCTGCATTCGGCCCACACCACATGGAATGATGGCATTGGCCGATCCACTCCTGTTTGTCAGATGTGAGCCATGAGCAGGCCATTTTACGGCCAAATGTCAGCCAAAAGTGAACCAAATTGGGCCAGTTCTGGTTTATTTTGGTCACTCTCAGCTGATATGTGGCCATGGTATGGCCTCTTTATGGCTCATATCTGGCAAACTGGAGTAGACTGCCCAAGCGCTACATATATGGTGTAGGCCGGATCTGGGCAGCAACAATTTTGACATGATATTGATATATGGGATCAATGTGCCCCTGAAAAACCTCAGTTTGGAGGGCCTGAGCTAAGCCCTATCCCAACAAGAATCTGAACAATACGCAAAACAGAAGCACAGGGCTAAGTTTTTAGGAGGATGGGGTGTAATGGGATTGGACCTTGGTGTTCTCTGCAACGTAGAATTGGCAGGCCTACATTTTTGTTTTTGGAAAACTCATACTCATTGGACTGATGTGTTTGACCATGTGTAGGCACAGTCACGTATGCATGAATGGACTCTGCCGGGGTTAAATGAAGCACCCAGAAAACTCAAGGAAAGCCAGCAGCCTTTGATCTCTTAAAATACCAGCAGGGGATGCCATACAGTAAACAAAAGGGTTGAGTCAAGCAGTCAGTTAGCATGTCTCCAGGTCTCAACTACTATGTTTTGCTTTCCTCTTCCACACCTCTCCCTCTTTGATTCCAAGTGTGGCACCAGTCTGTCTCCTGCAGGGTGGCAGGAACAGGAAGTACTCGGCAGCAGCTTCCTGTCTGCTCCGCAGAGGGTTATGCGTCACACACGGTCGTAGGTTACCAACCGTCACCTGAGTCTTAATCTGTTCACAAACAGCCTCAGCGGCAGGGACAGCCCCCTAGGCCTCTCAGCCTCATCCATTCTCAAAACAGAGCCGCGCTCCATTCCAAAAATAGCAAAGTTAATGTAGATATGTTTCCCTGCCTCTTTTCCTTGTTTTGATCCATTGTGACAAAAAAACAACAACAAAAAAAAAACATACACAGTCTTACATTTTCCTTGCTTTGGCTAAGAGCCAAAAACAGCACTGTGAATGTGTAGCCGTAAGCATAAAAGAATATAGGACCTTCGGGGGTACAGTACAGAGAAATATCTGTTTTTGTAGACGCTTCCTGGTTGTAATAGAAATGTTCCAACCCTGTTATTTTATTAAAGCCCTCACCGTATATCTGGGAACTCTTTCACCAGGACAGCAACCTCCATCTGGATAGAGGGAGTGTCCTCCAGGAGAATGATGTCAGCTAGGTGACTGATGATGCTGTCCAACCAGGAAGAGCTTGATTCCTTAGGTAGAGAGAAGACAAAGATGATAGGAACTGTTTAATTATCATTTAATTATGTATTCATTAAAATAGCAAAGCTTCAAACTTTTCATTAAGTTGGGCTTTCTTTGTTCAACTAAATGTAACGTTCACCACTGTTATTCAAATGCTTTCTTCTTCTTCATCTTCTTCTTCTTCCGATTTAAAAAAAGTGTGTTTTTCAGATGAGGCACGGCCAACAGATTAATACCTCTGAGGGCCAGAGGCCAAACATTTAGGTCATTTATTAAGTGAATAACAAACTCCACCCCTGTTTTTCTAGGTCCTGTTTTTCAGTTAAACACTCAGGAAAAAGAAAGCAGAATTCTTGGCTTGGCATTCACTAAAAATAACGACGTCGTTTTTAGACAGCCATTAAAAATTCACCCCCCGCCCCCACCTCCACCCCTGTGTTCCCAGTTTCCACAGACACTTCATCCCGCTCCTCGGCGAAAAAGGCCATCAAGGCCATCCCAGAGCCACATCAAAGCCAGCCAGCTGACAGGAACAGGAAGTTCCTTCTGAACACAGCGGCTTCCTGTTGTCAGCCAAGGTGACGGACACTTGTTTGAACTCGCGCACAGAAAGGGGGCAAATGCCTCGCTGTCAGGCCCAGTTGTTTTACACCCTCTTCCCCCCTCTGGCAAGTGCTAACGTAAGCCCGGTTCATCCATCTCCATCTCACTGACAGCAGCCATTTTTCAGAGCTCACTGTATCAACACTGTCTGAGTTATTCCTGACCTAGGAAGTTCGAGGGTCAGGCTCCATTCAAAGGCACCAGACGTACGCCAGCTCTGCTTAGTGTTTTTAAGAATCAGCATTTTGCAATTATTTATAATACTGAGGGTCTCCTGAAAAGCAATTATTAGTTCTTTTTTGGATGCTCTGGATTTCATTCTCCTTCTAAGGGTCTGAACAGTTCTTTGTCACACTAAAGAACATATGTTCAGATTAAATCAGACTAAATGGGTCCTCTTTAATGATAGATACAAGTACAGACAGATGGGGGATATGGGGCGGCTGTAGCTCAGTGGGTAGCCATTCGATCAGTGATCGGAAGGTCGATGGTTCGAATCCAGGCTCCCCTGGGCGGGACTGAGCTACATGCCGAAGTGTCCTTAAGCAAGATACTGAACCCCAAAATTGCTCCTGATGTGCAGTTGGCACCATGTGTGGCAGCCTCTGCCATCAGTAAGGGTCCTGCAATGAGCTGGCGACTCATTCAGGGGTGTACCCTGGCCTTCGCCCATCGAGTAACTGGGATAGGCTCCAGTAATCCCCCTGAAAAAGGGGCAACATCACCGCGACCCCGTGAGGGAAAAGCGGAATAGAAAACGTAACGGAGCGGAACAAGTACAGACTTACCAGATCCTTAAAGAGTCCTTTAAGCTGTTTAGCCTCATCTTGCAGGCGGAAGGCCATCCTCTTCCTCATCTTGGAGGATGTGCAGATGACCCGTCCCCGCATGATGGCTCGGACGTACTCCACCAGGACCCGCCGGTGTACTTCACCCACCAGCGTCTGTCAGTCATTCATACAATGAATCACCCATCCACTATATGACCTTCAAGCAAATGCTGTACTTTAACATGTTTGATCAAACAAGTGTTACCTGATATGGTGGAGGGTCCATCCTTCTGAACTTCTTGAAGTGTTGTTTGATGCTGGCTTCAATGGCCTCAAAGGCCTCAGTGTTGTTCAGCCATTTTCTCTTTATCAGTTTGTCGAAAAAAGGCTGGAACGACAACAACAGACCAAGTTCTGATTAACATTTAATCAAATACTGCACTTAAGGTAAATGTTGAGATGTTTTGCTCTACGTCACTACATTTCAGAGTAAATCTTGCATTTTTTCACTTCACTACATTTATTTTATGGCTGCAATTACTGGTTATTACTACGATTTTACATGTAAAACATATTAACTTATAAAATATAATGACTTGTGAAGATTAAATCAGTTTAAAGTTAGAAAATTAGTTAATTACTTAATTAAAAAAATTAGTTTGACCTTGATTATGTAGGTCACATAGAGAAAATTGAGACTATTAAGGTAAAATTATAAATGCAGGACTGTCATCAATTTCTTTTACAACTTTCTGGAATAATTTAACCAACTGAATACTTATGTCCACCACTACACAGCTAACATGCTCCATGGATGTGAAACTGAAACTTACATAGCAGACTTTGTGTTTCAAGACAGTCCATTTGATGGAATTTTCCAATGACTCATCTTTTTTGTATTAGACAACTGGTTTAAAAGTATGGCTCAACAAATTCTGTTTCCGCAGTGAACCCTTCAGTGGAAACCTGTTTGATTGTTCTTAGAGAATTTTGATCCAAAAAAAAACAGGAAGGGATGTTTTGAGGTGATGGAAAAGTCCACTCTCATCATTTACAGTCACACAGTCAAAATTCAATTAATCATGTATCCTGCACATTGTGGGATTTTTGGTAAGGGAAACAAGATTTAGGATTGAGCTGAGATGGGACCTGCCCTTGACTTACTCACCCGGATGTGCTCAAACAGTCTGTCAGTCAGCACCCTCACTGACTGGTTGATGATCCTGTCCAGGGAGGAGTTGGCTCTCTGTGCCGACTCCTCACTGCCCTGTGGGTCACACTGCCTGCAGCGCTCCACCAAGGACCTAAAGGATACACAGGTGTTCAACTTTCAGCCAATCACCAAATCCTTTAAAAAAAATTGCAAACTGATAATGTTCAGTTGAATAATGAATTGTTTATCTACCTGAGAGGAGGGCAGCAGTTGACCAGAGCTATAGTCCTGGAAACATATCCATCCCCTCGGTCTCCAAATTCTGCCTGAGTGTCATGAAACATCTCCACCTTCCTCTGGAAACTAGTCACATAAAAGTTTTATGAGAACCTACAGACTGTACAGATTGTATGTCAATACAGTCTACAAATGAACAATACTTTACTGTCCTGCAGCTTGGCCAACAAATGTGCTCTATATTCAAGACATCCTTAAATAAATTAAAAAAAAAAAATACCAGCGCATTCAATGAAAGGCCTGGATTTAAAAATATATATATTCTAACATCAGGAGTTCTCAACTTTGCACCTGCTGAAATAAATGTTATCTTTTATTTCCTGTAAACCACACCGCTTACTGTGTAGGTTAAGGGTGCAATGTTCTACAAGTTCATTAAATCCCCTAGTGTTCGGCCTTTCTGATTGCATATACTCACTTGTAGAGAAAGTCAGCCAGTCCAATCAGACTACAGCGGGCCACTCTTGCCCCAAGAAACTGGTTCACAGATGTGGATCTGTCCAAGTCCACCTTCAGCCTCTGTAATGCGAAAGACATGAGAAATTAGACAGCTGTATGTTGGACTACAAATACACATTCTCAAATGACAAAATTGGTTGGTTGTCTCTGACACTGAAACATGATAAACATCTTTTCTTTAATAACGTTTTCTTTGAGTTTTTGTGCACCGAGCTCATGGTGGTATCTACAAAACATTCCTGAGATGGACACTCTCAGTAGTACTCCTGAGCAATACAAGATAATGATCTCAATCACTTCAACTCAGTCTGGAATTGTTTTTCCTGAATGTTGCTCTTTGCAATGCATATTGTTGTCTCTTGATTTGTGTCTTTATTGCAATATTATTGCAAATAAGGGACAACTCACTGATGTTCCAGGCTTAAATAAAGGTTTGAATTTAACTGAATGATTTAAAAGTTGGTTTTCACAGTGAAAATGACATGCGACAATGTACCTGGATGACAGAGCGTGCTAGATGGGACTGATACTCTTCTATGTGCAGAGTCTGGGCCCATCGCCTCTCTTCTTCATCCAGAACCTGAATCAGCTCTGCTGTCACATTTTCCTGAAAATCACAACATATAATTAAAAATTGTCAAGCATCCAGATATTTTAGGAAACAGTCTTGCAAAAGTAAGATTTCTTACCCTGACGATACTGATGCAGTCTTGCTCCAGTCTGTCCACAGTGTCTTGAGCCAGAATAGGTTCCAGTGAATTATAGCTGATTGGTGTGGTGGTGCCAATGGTTCCAAGGACATCCCTGATAAAAACATTTAAAAATTATAAATCATTACTGAAGAAGTTAAATTTTCAGTTTTGTTATACAAGAGAGCCTTGTCGGCTGTCAAATAAGAAACCCTACCTGTTGTAGATGTTGTAGAACCAGTCAAGCAGTGAGTAGACGTCAGTGACCTGCAGCGGGCCGCTAGTAATGGTTCGAAGACGTTTGGCCACCCCTCGATGGTAACTTTCCACGTACACCTGGAAGGCAGTGAATTCCTCTGGGTAAATGGACACAGCATTCCTCCTTGCTGCATCCAGGTCATCCACCATCCGGTTCCTCAGGCGCTCAAGGTAAGAGGCCAGCTGGCCTGCCTGGGTGTCTACCTGATGTGGCAGGCTCCAGTCTGCAGCCTCCGCCACTGCCTGCCTCCACTTCGTCTTCAGTCGCCGGGGACGGTGGCTTGGCTGAATCTGAGGGTTCTCTTGCTCTGGCTTGGTGTGCTCTCTCTGGGCCCAGACAGCATCAGCATGCTCCTCCTGTTGGATCACCAGCACCACCAGACCAAGGTTGGGACCAGCACTGGGCTGGCGGAGGGACTCCCGCACTACGTCCCACATCTCCCTCTGCAGGGCCTCATACAGCAGCTCCACGTCCTTTGCCTTCCGCCTGCTCGAGTCCAGGGTTGCATTGGAGCTGAGGGCTTCATCTAAGGATGAGCATGATAAGGGGATCACGGAGGGAGGGGGGCTGGGGCGGAGGTTGGGAGTGTGGATGGGACTAGTCTTGGTCGGCAGGAATGACAGCAGCTCACACTCTCGCTCCAGTTCCTGAATGTGTGTGTCGGCCAGGAGAAGGTCCCTGTTATTGACCAGCTGTAGGATCTCCAGCACTGTGGAGAGCAAGGAGAGAAAAATAATATGTTTATTTAACAGAGTGAATAGTTGACCAACAAATAGTGAAAGGGTATTCTGTCTTTATAGTTATTGAGTAGCTGTGCGTGTGCCTGACTGACAAACTGGGTTATTTGTTGCTCTTTCTGCACACTCTTCTATTCCTAGCAAGGTTCCCTGTGGAGTCTGTGAACAGTAGCTTGGGAGAACTTCTATCTAGAGGAACCTGGGGTTGGAGGAAGTGCGGTCATTTCCTGATTTCACAGTCTGGTGGTGATTGAACCCAGTGACTCAGGGATCTGGGGACCTCTCAGCTTCATCAGAGAGTTGTCTAGGATTGGGAGGAAGTACTGCTGAAGCTTGACCAGGAAGAGTAAAGTTCTCAAACTTAAAGGAATGTCCTTGCACGAGACAGATTTTTCCACGTCAGTGTAGTTTTTGCACCTGATGTTTCCCCGATTGTTACCTGAGAGGGGCTCTCTGGTTTTCACCACTGGCTCCTCCTCCACTGATTCCTCCTCAGTCTCTTGGGATGCCTTGTCTGACATGGATTCCCTCTTCAGCTTGCCCAGACTGACCATCCTGAGGAAGGAGGGCCGCCTGGAAGCCTCCGCGTCGCTGTCTGTGCACAGGTTTCCGCAGGGGAGGCTCTCTCTGCGCTCCTCCTTACGTCGACCTGTGAAGCTGCAGAGCACCCACAGCAGAAACAAAGAACATGAATGCCACAGGACTGAACAAGATATGCTATCAGACTGCATGATTTGCATGAACCAGTACAATAGGAATGACAATTATGAGACTCGGGCTTTGTATTGTTCTGTACAGTATGGCTCAGTAGCAGCTATGTTTGGAATGCCACATATTCACACATCTGTTAAGCTGCTGTAAGCACGACTGCCTCAGTTAAAAATAGTTCCATTCAGTGAGCACAGTAAGTACACAACATGTCAGTGACAAACAAAAGAGGCTTCCGTAGATCAACAAATTGCTATAGCTTATTACATAACTCGTCAGGAAATAAGCGCACTATATGCTATTCTATTACTGACCAGAGACGTAACAGCTTCTCCTCCGGAACTCTAATTTGTCACACGCTCAGACTTCAGCTGTTCACAAAGGTCTTGACTCACTTATTTGGGTAACAGTCTTTCTGTGATAGTTGCACTGCTGTAGTGTTTGGCATCCTTTTGACTTTGTGTAATTTATGTTGATATTATGGGATGTTATTTGCTGCTTATTTGTTTAGATATTATTTCACAGTTGATTCCTGAAAATGTGCTTTAGTAAGTAGGAAAGATTCATTCTTTATCTTACAAGATTTTTGCATTTTTTTATTATGTTATTTTGTTATTTTATTTTACTTCATCTAATGGCTGGATGGATTGTGGTAGAGCTCCTGAAAAAGGCTTTCCAACATTATGGATTTATTAAAATCTAAAAATGCAAAAAAAAAAAAAATCCTACTCATCTTTGAGTTTAAACAGCCCTCAACATGATCTTGATATCAGAAATCCAAATTCTTCACAGTTCAGCGAGAATAAAATCTTCTAAGATCTGATTCTGAACTCCCCCCACCCCTCCTCACCGGAGCAGGGTCATAATTCCTTCGGAGCCTCTGCGCAGTCCTTTCCTTTTCTCCCTCTCTGGTGGGAGAGTATTTGAGTCTCCAGGACTGTAGTGAGGAATGTTGTTCCCCCAAACATTGCGCCCTGATATGCGCAGTCCTTTCCCCAGTTTTCCAAGGGTTTTGAGGGGCGACACTCCACAGATCCGCTCCAGGGTCCCCCTGAGGGGCCTCCCTTTAGGATTCCCTGCTCCGTGTCTCTCTGCATTCACCTCGTTTTCCTCCTCTTCACCATCACGGGAGGACCTGAGCTGGATGTTACCCCTGACCTCCCCCATGATGAGGCCCATGTCGCCTCCCTTTCTCTCATCCTCATCCAGGTCCACATCCTCAAAGGGGTTAAGGTTCTTGTTCAGATCTTTCAGGTCGTTCAGCTCCTTCAGATCATTGAGATGATTCAAGTCCCTGAGGTCCAAGTCCAGCCTGGGCAGGATCAGTTCACCGTTCACTCTGGGGAACTCGTGGCAGCTCTTGGACCTTCCTGGGAGCTTCTTCAGAATGGGCATGGTTACACTTGAGATTCTAACAAACTGCAATACAAGAGTAATGTTAGCTTTTGCCAGAATGTTGAGCCAATATAACAGCAAATATATGACCATCTGATTATCAAATCAATTTCAGAATGAATTACTTTTTTTGGCTACACTTACTTGAATTCTATTCTTACTTCTTACTTTAAAAATTAAACACAACCCATAAGACACTAACATAACACTGACACACAGTGAGAATTAACAACACATCTGATGTGGGAAACTGCTATTCTGCCGTCACATAAGCCATCAGAGCATTTATACAACAGGAATCAAAAACATCCTTTAACATGCGGCTTACGCAATGCACCTCACTACTCAAGTAGGAAATATGTTCCAAAATATTGCTGCAGTTACACATGCTGAACTACTCTTGTATAAATATTTCACAATTGAGAAACAAAAGGTCGATCTGCAGCTTGTTAAGAATAAACAAGAGTAGCAGGAGAATTATATAAAGCATTATCCTGCAAAATTTGGGAATATGTCTAAAAACATATATCTTTTCTTACTGAACACAACTTTAAGATCAGTTTTTAAGATTTTGAGTTGTTTTCTTTCTGTTTTCTTTTTTTTGTGTTGTCATTTTCCAATTCTGTCCTAAAACAACTCTCGTGTCCATATGCACATTAAAGAGGTTTTTTGGGGGCTGTAAGCCCCAACAAAATCCACATTTATTTATTGCTCTGTGCCAAAAAACTGAATTCCTAAATCAACCAAAGCTAACATGAGACACAAGCAGTCCGAGTTAGCCAAATGAAGTCGACTGTTTACTATGAAACTTTGTGCCATTATCCTCTGCAGCTCAGTGAGGAAACTCTGTCCAGGGAGAGACAAAGAGGAAATTTCACTAAAATGACTGTAACTGTGGCTGACAGCCGACTGAGACTGCTGAAGTCCAAAAATCCAATTGTAACTTAGGATGTATATTTTCATTGTTACTGCAAATGTGATCATTTCACAGTGAGTGTTGGCAGGAGGAATAATTACGGACATCAATAAGTGTTTCAATGTACTTATGAGCATGTGACTATTATTTTGAGATAGACTTGAAAATGTGAATCTTTCACTTTTCAAATATATATTTGTGGTCTTTAACACAGAATTACAGCAAAGAAAACTGTTTTAAAACACCTGTACATCATACATCATCAGTTCTACTATATTATTCAATTGCTCAATGCATTTGCTTTTAAATAATCCAAACCATGATGTAATTCAGGGTCATTGAAACTTAATCATGTTATGTTATCTTAATCATATTGTATACAAAAGTACATATTTAGACTGTATTAACTTTAGTTCCTTGAGTTTAACACATCTGGGGGCATCTTGAAAATAAAAAGAATAAACAAAGTTATTTCTAAAGCAAATTAATTGCCACTTTCTGGATATTTAATGTCTAAAATCCACATTTTCTTTGTCCACAGCATAGCTGTGTTCTTCCCTCAGCACCGTAGTCATATATGCACACCTGGAAGCTTCCTTGTATAACTACAATCCTCAAATGCTGCCCAGTTCCAGTCCAGACAATGGAGATTACTGTCTGTTTTTAGAGGATTCAAAATAACAACTCTTTGCCTCTAAACTGGACACAATTATTTAACTTGCATTTATCCACCATATGGAAAAATGAAAGAAATCATCAATTCATACAGTGACAGTATTTTTCATAAAAACTGATCTAAGATAAGAACTCTACCGTGAATCAGACTTCTAAATTGGTCCATTTGTCAATGTCCATGTATTTCTGGTTTGAGTTTGTTTGGTTGTAGTTCAACCTCCTGCTTATTTATGGTCTCTTTGTTAATACTGAAGAAGAGCGAAGTAGACACTAGCAGTGTTGCATTATAGTTTGAAAATGATTAAACAGAAAATGTAACCATGGCTGTCTTACATTATGTCGTGCTACATAATAGGCAAGTAAAGAAGGTATATACTCTGTTATGCTTTCCATTCTTTTCTCAGCTTTTATGCAGTTGGCCTTTGTTGCATGCATGTGTCATTATTTAGTTTTTCCAAATCTTTGCTGAAAAATACTTAGTGTATCTGTACTGTTCATCAGATATCTCAGAAGAGTGAATGGTAGGATAACATCTGCAAAATGCTGTAAAGTATCATCAGTATTATCAAACAGTACAGGGAACAATAGAGGATATGAAGAGAGCAGACATCATTAAGACGTCTTTATACAGTAGGTCAAATAATTCAGTCCTCATTAGGCTCACATATAATCTTGTGAACTAAAGTCAAACCAGGATGAGAGAATCTACTTAAATTGTGATTTTTCTCATGTTAACTATACAATGAATACCGAGCAACACAAACACATCTTCAGTTTCTAGTGACAGTAACTATTTCAAACCTATTCCACAAACACAAAAAGAAAATGTGTCCTTTACAGAGAAACAGTCATTTGGACATGTTATCTTAATCATCAATGGGTGCATGAATGAACAAAATAGTTCTTTCTATGGACCCAAAAAAAATTATAGCTCCAGACTCCAAACTCCAACACTGTGTGTGAACACAGAGAATGGGACTTACCTGGTGAGAATGCCTTGCAGTATTTCAGTACAATGTCATCCTGGAGTGTGCTGGCTGTGCGGGCTGCCAGGCTGTGGTGTGTATGCATGTGTGTGTGACTGATGAGTGTGAGAGCGTGTCCAAGAGTACTCGGTGACTCAAGAGAGCAATGTGGCTGCCTGTGGTTTCCTGACGGGCTCTATTGTGGTGGAAGGTGATATGTTTTCCTGAGGAAAGGCCTGTCCCGTCCTTTCTCCCCCTCCTACGCCACAGACCCTCCACCCCCACACCCGCGCCCTGGGGACCCTTGTAATTACACTAATTGCATTAACTGTACAGTGTAGGAGGACAGAGTAGGACAGAGTATTCCCCTGCAGTGGCTATTTTACTGTTTTTATTCAGATCTGGACAACCTGTCTTTGTGTTTGCATGTGTGTGTGTGTGCATCGTGCCTTGACTGAGTTCTGTTGTACAAAATAGTACAAAATGAACTATGAGGATGATTCAGTCTCTGTGGCCTTGAGTCCAAATTCCATTCCTACACCATCAGCAGAGAATCTTTCCTCACCGGAAGACTTTAAGTGGACTGACCTGAGAAAAGATGACAATCAACACTGGTGCTGCTGCTATATTGTCTTTGCTTTACAACACAGCTCCAAGGTCACTGTAGCCATGGCAGGACACAAGTGTCACATAAAGAACAGAGCAGTAAGACAAACCAGCAGAGGGATATACGAGTTTGTGCAAATGGCTCTGTATTGTATTGTGAAAATTAAAAAATAACCAAACAAAGAAGCAAGCAAGGTAAGAAACCTTGTTTAAACGTTACTGTCCTCACTGCAGCTCCCTCCTGCCACCCAGTGTACAGTCTGGTGTAGGACAAGAGGTTGCGTCCCACTGTAGTACACCTGGCTGCTCAGACATGACCACAATAGGGTGAATGGACTTGAACCAGTTAGTCCCTTAACTCACTTTACCAGTCCATCTCATCATGTGTTGGGTGTCTTATTCAACCATCGGGCTTCTGTAAATTCTCACTTATCCCCCCTAAAGGAAAGGTTCTCCCAAAAATTACAATTCAGTAATTACTTACTCGCCGAAGTTTTTGTAGTTCACAAAACATTTCTCAAGCGTCACTGCAAAACAGCATTGTAGCATTCACTTATACAACTGAAATAGATGTGGACTTGGCTCCATACAGCAGATCCTGCGTAATCTAGGTCTCCAGAAGCCTCCAGATCATAAATTGATGTCCAACGTGTACTTTAATAGTATGTTGAAGAGTCACACTTGGAAACTGTGTATAAAGAAGTGATAACTACCTTTGGACAAAGTGTAAGTCCTATGTTTTAGAAGAAATTATTGACTTTTAAGTCAAAGTTTAGGAGCATTCTATCATCTCGGGGTTGTTCTGTGGTGGGGAGGGCAAAGTGTGGGGTGTTTGGGGGCAGGGTCAAGTGGTATTTGTTTTTGTTTTCTTACAACAAATTTGTATTTTGGTGTATGTACTATATATATGCCAGTTGTGTGAATTTAGTGATTTGTGTTCCTGTGTCTTTCCTGCAAAATTTGTGACAAACATTGGAAGTGGACACTCTAGTGTGTATGGGGGATGATGCATCATTGGTGTTGCTATTTACTTATATTAATTTGCTTTGGACAAAAGTGTCTACTAAATGCTCTAAATGTAAATGTATTTACTTTTCCATACATAAAAAGGATTTCTGTTCCCCATGTTCCACTCTGTTTAATAGGGTAATTTGTGGCTAGAATTTAAGTTTTAAAAAATTAAGTTGAAAAATGTACTCACATTATCAACAGAGTGTCAAGAAACAACAGTGCTGACATTATGTCAGACGTTAATGTTCTGTGTTGTGGAGATGTATACTGAAGTTAGCATACTAACCAGAAAGCCCTGGCCCATCCTGTGTCCTAATACCACTTTGTAGCTCAAGAGGCAGTAGTCTGAGAGCCATTGTAGTATCAGCTGGGAGATTTATGCCAGCAGCGATTGCTACTTACAAAGTAAACAAAATAAACTCACAAAATGTCAGGAAAGCAGATACTTCACATCAATGTTACTACTAATACTTAATAAGCAGAAAAATACAACCGTACACCATCTGAATTCAAGTTTCTCTCTTTTACCAAAATAAGATGAGTTTAACTGAACTTATTCACACATTGTAAAACAATTCTAGCTAATTACCCATACTGTCTCCTAATACGACTTTGTACTGACAAGAAGTGATAATCAGATAGCCCCCGCAGTTTCGGTTGGGAGATAGTATGCCAGCTGTTGGCATAATAAATTCACAAAATAAACTCACAAAATGTAAAGAAGGGAAACATTACTTTACTGAACTAGGATGAGGTTAATTGTCTCATTAACCCACTGTAAAAATAGACTTCATTCTAACTTTACATAAACTGAATAAAACTCACCAAAGCAGTCTTTGTTTGTCTTTCCACAATCACCTCTGGTTTGGTTGAAGTAAATCCTCAGTTCAAAGAGTAAGATCTAAACATATTCTGACTGTACACCGTTTTTGCCCGCTGCTGATCCCCAGGCTCATAGTCTGGGCCAGAGCACCTGTAAATCATCTCCATGCTGTATCCCCTGTCTTCAAACTGGCATCCGTCTGTGTGCAGCCGTGTTAAACCCACATTCACTGGGACGTGGCTGAGCCTGGTTGAGCATGGTGACCCCCCTCCCATCTGAGGTTGTGGTGCAGGCAGAGTCCCCTCAGCTAAAAGGGCCACATAGTAAGGATCAGTCAGTAAACTAGTATTTCAGAGTTTCTTTCAAACTAAATAATTAACATATTGTAAGTTCCTCCTGACCTGAAAAAAACACTACATGCTGAAGCATTACATGAAACAGAAAAGATGCATCCACAGTAAAATAAATTGTTTAATTAGCAACTGCTGCAAAAAAACGGTGTCTCTGACACTCAACATGTAACAACATGTAGTAAAAACACAAGTCTAAAACAGGGGGGGTGAGTGACAGAGATATTAAAAAGCAGTGATGGGAACAGGATTATTTCCAGTGTAATCATGACAATAAATCACATTCATGACCATCGTACTTTTGCAGATGTTAAATAAGTGCATCCAATCTAGCAGTGTTATCTAAAATGTGGTACAGCTACAATGCTAATGTCTTCAGTGGAAGGTGGAACTGTAACTAGTAACTGTGTCACGGTACAGCTCGGTGTTGAACTCCAATAGTGATGTTTTTAGTGTGAAATCCACCAGTGGATTTGACTGCATAGCACAATGTTATTTTTAACTAAAGAGTTGTCTATTCTATTTTTTATTGATGCTAATTTCCTTCATCTAGTTTTATCAGATACTTCATCAGTTAGTGCCAGAAACTATTAAATCCAACTATGTGTACATAGAGAGTAAGAATAATTGTAAGAACAAGATGATGACTCATTTTTCCAGTCAAGTAAAGTTGAGTGCTAATGTTTTCATGCTAAGTAAAAGCAATTTTGAGGATTCTTTGAGTGGTAAAATGTATATTTACATGATGTGTATTTCTGTATTTGTGCTAAATGGGATCTTATTTTCGATTTGAAAATGATTTGTACTATGTTATGGCCATGTCTTTGCCAATCACCACCCATGTGAGCTGTCACAAATAGATGGGGGGGTTGGTATAGGGGAGGTTTTGAGGAAAGACAAGACTGATACCACAGACATCTGTCTTACATAATGCCATGTTCAGACCAAATGTGAAGAAAATATCCATGCTATGTTGTACATTTTTTTCCTAGGGTTAGGGGGTTTTATACAGATTCCTCTGTGATCTGACTGCAATAAATGCATCAGGAGGACTCAGAAATAACATCACAATGCCGTCTCATAAAAAGCCTGAATTCATGTGTCGTCAACTCTGTGTTGTTCATGAAAGTCCGGACATCAGCAATGTTAACATCATGACATTAGCGTGAACGCCAATGCCGATAGGCTTTTGCGACACAGATATTAGGCTTGAGTTCAATATTTTCAACCCGCTTCAATTGTGTAATTTAGTTGTGAATAATTTGCGTCATTTTTGGTCTGAACATGGCATTAGACTACCGCCAACAGCTGTTAGCTTAGCTACACATAAAGACTGAAAGTAGGAGGAAACAGCCTCAGTCTGTCCAAAGGTAACAAAATCTGCCTACCAGCACCTCTAAAGCTCATTAACCTGTCTTGTATCATTACAAAAACAAAATTGTAAAAACTACATGTATGTGCTGACTGCTTCTTGGCCAAGCTCAGAGACTTCTAGCAGTCTTGTCATCACAACTACACAAGATAAAACATGTTAATTAATGAGCTTTAAAAAGGTGCTAGTAGACGGAGCCAGCTACTGTAGCCATTTTCAAACCTGTCCAGTCTATGCTAAGCTAAGTAAATTGCACCCTGGCTGTAGCTAGATATTAAGTGTACAGATGGATAACAGTATCAATCTACTCCTCTTGCATTCAGCAAAAAAAGAAAAAAAAAAAAAAAAAGCTGGCAAATGTACTTTTAAAGTTTCAGCTTGGATTTTTACTTCCTTGACATTTTTGTGTTTATGTCATTAGTGTGTATGTGTGTGTCTTGTCAGAGGGTCTGGTTTTGGCCTCGGGTGTGCACGTGGGGCTGTTGGTGTGGGTTGTTAAAGTGGTAGGGCTCATGACGGTTGTGGCTGTGGCAGATGACCGGATGCTCGATGCCTTCAGTCTGCAGCTCCTCCTGCTTGTGAACTCCCTCCAGCTTTGCCACCAGCTCTCCAATGAAGGTCTGAGGAGGAGGAGCAGAGCAAAATTTGAAGCAAAAAGTGTTTCCAATATGAATTGTTGTTGGTACAACTACTTGTTATTTGACAAGTATTTTTCAGTCACCCATGTGGTTTCCGAAAAATCCTACGAATGAGTATTTGAATTCTACGAATGAGTATTTCCTGTATCAAAGCCTGATATGTCTTATTCCTCTGTGCTATAAAGCTCCATGGTTGCCTTAAAAAATAATACACCAACGAGCCACACTGTCCCATCATTACCATGAAGCTAGCTGGGTCTTTGGCAGACACAGACAATGAGAGGGGACAGTTGGCCTTTGTCACTGCTAGTTCTCTGATGTCAGTTTGGTGTGCCTGGGCTCTAACACGCTGTTGTTTTGAGTCTTTTCATCGGATTTGTTATCATTCAGAAGAAGAAAAAATAGGACATTAAAAATCTGTTTTTTAACTAACGGCTACTGAGGTTCTCTTTGTGTGCTCATTTCTCTATACATGTTTGAAATTATTCCTTCTCAGCATTAGCATCAATTGATTCATTGTTGATTTCAACTGAGACAGTTTACATTAAAGTAACATTATGTAGAAATTGGCATTTTGTGTGATTTGGCACCCGCCGCAGTTTACACCACTGTAGTAAATACAAATCCCAGGTTTGTAACAATTTGTCAGATGGTGCCAACTACAACAAAACTCATTACCTCATTACAATGTGATGTGTTGAAAACTTGTATCTTGAAGTAAACATGTATGTTACACTGTGATCCTACCCTCTCACTGAAGTTATATAGTGATAGTGGTCCTACACTGAAGTTATATAGTGATAGTGATCCTACACTGAAGTTATATAGTGACAGTGATCCTACACTGAAGTTATATAGTGATAGTGATCCTACACTGAAGTTATATAGTGATAGTGATCCTACACTGAAGTTATATAGTGATAGTGATCCTACACTGAAGTTATATAGTGCTGAACCAAGTGATGGGGGGGCGTAGTGGCTGTGACAGAGACACCATTGACCCTATTACAAGACACTGTGCTATCAAAATGATTAAGATCATGTAATTAATAGGTACAATT
>OMLP01033191.1:0-49170 GCA_900302685.1 Spondyliosoma cantharus | reverse complement strand
AGGCGTTATGTCACGGCTCAAAGCAAAGAATTAATTTGGCTCTTCGGAGGCCTTCTCCGCTTCCCTTGATAGCTCCTCAAAATGAGGACAGCTGGTGAAGAAGGTCACTGAGTGCTGTATTTTAAGAAAGGCAGAAATGTGCGCGTGCGTGCGTGCGTGCGTGCGGTTTGTTGACAGATGACAGGTCTTCAGAGATGAGAGACAGATTTAAAAGCTGGCTTGATAACTGCTGCTCTTGGTTGGCGTCCAGGCGGGAACTGGACCGCACACACACATAAATACTGTAAACATGCAACACGCACAGGAGAAGCACACACAGGCAAAAGTAGCTTTTCAAACTTTTATTTGTCTCGGTTGTCTTGTGTTTTCAACCAGTAATTTTAAAACATCACAGCCGACCTAATTACGGCTCGAAATTTCAAGAAAATGTGCAAAGACTTGACTCCACCAGTTCCAGGAAGCCTGAGGACTAAGTTTCACTGACGCCTTCGCTCTATTGTTTCCTGTCCTCTCATCTCTTCACCGCCAAACTCATAAGATGTCGGATGGAAGCTGGCGATCGCAAAGCCACAGATCAGGGAAAGCTCTGGAGAGATTGCGGCACTAGCTGTCTGCTCTCAGATCCATCCATCTCTCTGTCGCTCCTTCAGATTTTTTTCATAACTCAGACTGTCCCCTCGGTGAAGACAAAGTGCCGTCGTCATCGCTCGGCACCAAAAAGACTCCGACAGACAGCCGTTGGGTGTTCGCTCCTGAGCTGTTGATTACACGCAGAGGACACGCGGGCACACACGCGCGACCAGATAGACACGTGCGCGAGTCTTTTCTGAGAGGCTGCCTGGTGCCCCTGAGATTCCTCTGCCCCCTGCTCCCACCTCCTTCACATGTGCTAGGGTGCCATCAGATGGGAGAGAGATGACAGCTTTAATCAGAGGGTGTTTGTGCCTCAGCAGGCAGGGTAAAGGCAGGCTGCTGCACGCGCACACACACACACACACACACACACACACGCGCGGCGTACAGACTGTCCCACCCCTAAGTAGGTCATGCGCAGTGCAGAGCAGGGAAAGACAGAGAGAGAGAGAGAGAGAGAGAGAGCGAGACTGAGAGCTGTGGTGCATCTTTAGCCATCTGGTTATGATGTGCTGGATGTCCGCTCTGTGAGACCCACCGAGAGAGTGAGAGTGAAAGAAAGAAAGAAAGAAAGAGGAAGAAGAGGGGGAGAGAGTGAGAGAAAGAGAGAGAAGGTGACCTTCTCTGGATGCTGTGAGTGGTGGGGGCTCTGCTGTACCACGCACGGCATGAAACAGACACAAGTCAAGAGCTCCTTCATTCCCAACAAAGACAGACAGCGTCAAGTGCAGCAGCTTTTAGTGTTGTCTGGGCTGAGTGAGTCTGATCTTCTCTCGTGTCTTGCGTTTTAATTTTTTAGAGCACACGCTTTCAATTTCAGAACATAGTTTAAGGTTCATACCGAGAACCTGTGGATGTGTTGAGACAGCATGAATTGCAATGGAGATAAGCATTGGAAGAGGTGGAAATGCTTTGCTTGAGTTAGATTTGCCCGGAGTCGACTGGGCAACAGACAGCGAAACTACCGACTATCATCATTTCACCAGGCTTTGACACTAACCGATTGACCTGCAGTCTCATAAGAACTAGACCTGTTTTAAAGACGTAATATGAAGCATTTCGAAATGAGGATGTGTAAAAACAACTCGCTCTTTCTTTATTCTCTTTCTATTCTATATGTAATTGATTTGCGTCGTTGACATTATCCAAAACGGTGTTCGAAACTGCTCAAACAGCCAGGAAGTGGGTGAATGCTAACGCTAGCTAGCAGGTTGTCAAACGTGTTGTTCCATCTTGAAATATGACCCCTGATGTTCCGTCAGATTCACACTGTTATCATCATCAGCTGCTGATCAATCGGCAACCCATGATCCCACACCACTGACATCTTTTGATTTGTTTTGATTGAGGGACCCCAGCTGGCAGAAATGACATACTGTGTGTTAACAGTTCGGTATGATACTAAAACAGTACTATTTCAGTGCCTTAGTCTTACGGACATGTTTTCAACCACTATTTTAACAAAATATGCCAAACTAATTAGATAATAAGTAAACAAGAATCTCAGAAAACGCTCAACGCCAAACGGGGACACTTGACATTTTCAACACTCAGTACATTTCAATTAGAACTCCAAAGCTGTTGAGGTTTGGTACGCAGCTCGTATTCATACGTGATTTAACATCCATCTAATTTCCTGTATAGCGATGCTGCGAAGGCAAGTGCTCCGTAGCAATCGTGGTTTTTCTCATTTTGCTGTGCAGTGCTCTCAGATTAAATGGATATGCCATCTCATGAAGTGAAGTGGGGAGGGCAGAGCGTGGCAGTCCTTGACCTTCATTCCGTCTCCTCTCCTCTGCTCTCGCTCGCTTCTTGAACGCGCTCGTGATTATTTCTCGAAAGGGGCTTCTCGCGGCCAGCCGTGATTTTCACGGCCGCCGTGTTAATTGGGAGGCGACATGTAGACGGATTAATCCAGGAGAATCCAGCTTTCTGTTCAGAAGCTTTGTCTATCTGAAGTGCGTGTTCGTCTCAAACTTTATGCTGATGAATAGCATCAATATTGACCTTGGATTTTGCCGAGTGAGTCCGTAATGATGATTTTCCTTTTGTTCAGTTTTGAGTAAGAAGTCGGCTGACAGCCTGAAGTAGGCCCGTGTTCGATTAGCAAAGGCCTCTCGGGCAAAATATTGATCCCAGATAAATTGCTCTCAGAACTCGCAGGTATTTTCGATCTCTCATAATGCTGACGTGACTGTATCGAGCTGCGAGACTCTGACACCATTCATCTTAGCAGCTTTTCTTTTAATTACTGCTCTCCCGTGGGATCCGGGCGGGTAGTTAAACAGAGAAATCAGCATTACAGCAATTATTGGCTCACAATGAAATGAATACAATCTTGTCATCTGTAATCATTGGGGGCGTCTATGCCTGGGAGAAAACAGCTTCTCCTTTCTATTTCTCCGTGAGGGGAGGGGGGGATGTGTCGCACTGACTGAGTTACCTATTCAGTGCTAAAGTGAGCCTCTGTAATGCTGAGTTCCTGTGAAACTCATCTTTAGACAACAGTCACGTGGGGGGAAAAGCAAGTGCAAAATACTGTCTTTAAAGCTGCTGTAATCAATATTTTGACTGTGAAAAAAGTTGCTCAAAGTGAAGAACCAACAGAGATTTATCATGCATCACGTGTTTTGGAGCGTTTTAGCATCTTTCAGCCTTGTTTTGGTTATAGACAACAACAAAAAACAACTGTCGCTGTTCTCGTCGGCATCGTTTCCAAACTCTGCAGCCAGCTGTTTTTCAGCTGGAGAGCTCAGGTGAAGCCACTGTGCGCTGCCTATCTAGCATCAGACAGCAAACAGACACGGTTAGAATTTAAAGTTTATGCAAATAAGAGAAACTGGTTGTTCAACTTTCAAATCCGTGGGTTGATTTAAAGCCTTTATTTGCATCGCAAACTCAACTGACCATGCTTTACATGCAGTCCTACACATCCAGCCCTGGGTGCTTCTAAGCACTAAAAGTCAAGTGATAGTTAAGAGTCTTGCTCAAGGGAACATCGGCAGTTCTGTGGCTTGTGAAATCGGGGAAAGAATTGCTTATTTGGTTTCGCCAACATATTCAAGGTGAATGAAAGAGTCTTTTTTTTTTTACTAGGGCTGCAACTAATGATTATCTTCATCATTGATTAATCTGCCAATTATCTTCACATTGAATCCTTTTGTATGATTAAAGGTTAAAAAAAAAAAGAAACGCTCATCACATTTCCCCTGAGCCCAATGTGCTGTCTTCAAATTGCTTCCTTTGCCCAACCAGCAGTCTAAATCCCAGTCCATCAAAAGAAGCAGCACACTGAGAACTTCGCAGAATCAAGAACCTTGATTGTTTGACATTTTTGCTTTATGAATGACTGAAACGATTGATCACTTATCAAAATTGCTGGCAATTGCTTTTCTTAAATGGTGCAGATCTGGAGAAAGGATTGTTGTTTGTTCGTCAAATTCCAACGCTCTGGGTTGGTTCTCAGGTTGGTATTCGGCGACCTGGGGATGAGACAAACAACGATCTCTCCCACTGCTTGCTGCAGCTTTCAGTCGACTAATCGGTTCAATGTCTAATCATGTAGCTCATTGTTAACATCATCAACGTGTAACAAAGATTTAATGATATAGCTGTATCTCTGTTCCTCGTGTTGGAACTCTTGGCTGATGTGCGTCTTCTTCCTCCACAGCTACAGAGCGATCTGGACCAGGAGTACCAGGACAAGTTTCGGCGGCTCCCCGTGGAGATCCAAGAGTTTGTTCAGGACAGCAGCAAGGCCAAGCTTAGCGACGACGGAGTCCACGGAAACCTCGTTTCCTCCTCGACAACGGAAAAGCTGAACCACAAGGCGTCGCAGTCAGAGGACGACATGGAGGAGGGCTCGTCGGAACGGGTCTACGATACGCCCCTTTAGAGATTTAACCTCGGCGCTTCTTTGCTTCACACTGGGACACTGATTGGTGGATGGGTTTGTGACCGCAGATCTAGGATGAGACTGCCCCAACTTTGCTCCTAATTTTAACCAATGGGAGGATTAGATCAAATCTGAGCCTGAATTGGTGAGTAGAGGTCCTCTCTGCGTAGAGTGCAGTCTTGTCTGGAAAAAAAAAAAAAAAAAAAAACGTTTCATGTAAATATTGACTTTTTGTGTATTTATATGTTCCCTTTATGTTGTCGTCTCTTTCGGTACGGCCACAGGATGTGTAACGAGGCACTAACTACTTGCAGGAAATAACTTACTTGAACTATTGCACAGAGAGAGTAGTTTTCTTTTTATTGTTTTTTTTTTATGATCATGATGTTGACAGCCGTGGTGGTCAGTGAGGTGTGTGGTGCCAAGGCGTCGGATTCACTTACAGTGGACATTGTCATTTAAGTGGAATCAACTCGCACTGTAAAGAAACCCACTGCATATTCAGCCGTTGAAGCTTCCATCTTTATACGATTTAGACTCACCCTTACGTATTTGCACTGAAGGCTCACGATGTAACTCTTTTACTTTAACCCAGAGGCACTGGTGGCTTGCTGGTTCTTCGATTTTGTTCTCACAGAACTAAGCCTATGTGTTGCTGCTACTTTTGTTTTAAAACCCGTCGTTTTTTTTTAACCATTATTCGGTTTGTATGATATTTGGCATGGTAACATTATGCAGTGCTCTGTCATTCTCTTTTTTTTTTCTTTTTTTCTTGGGACTTTTTAACAAGTTTGCGTTGTTTGTGGGCAAATTCTGCCGAGAGAGGGAGTGAAGGGAAAGCGTGTTGTACAGTATCTGCATGTATTTGAACAACTGTAAATGTTACAGTAGCTCTCTAGCAAAGATGTTTATTAAATGTAAATCTATTTTCTCTGAAACATTTAAACTAAACCTGCAAAACGGTGTCGAACCCAGCGTGGCTCGATTACGCCGCTGAACGAGAACGAGACTAAAACGAGTAACAACACCCCCTTTTTTTTTTTTCAATGGCCGGCTTAAGTTAACACGTCAAACATCGTATTCTTTACCTTTGTTAAAGGAAAACAGTCGAACCAGGACATTCAAACAGAAGAAGAAGATCCTGCTGTAGTTTTATAGAAGTGGCCTTCCTCTTAACTGGTTCATTGTGTACCTACAGTTCCCCAAGTACACCGAGCAGATGCCACAGGATATACATCAGCCCACTGGCTTCATTCTCAATATTCACCCACAACTGGTTGATTAAAGTGGGGAAATAGTTCAGTGAAACAGACCCCAGACGCTCAGCTTAAACATTAACGTGATCTAATGAATAACTGGACCATTTTCTCTCAAACCGTGCCCATTTGGTCACCGCAAAGGAAGTGTTTTTGACTTCCTCACTGTCCAGTGCCATTTTAACTCAACGAGTCATTTGATATCAAATCATGTTTCAGTTGGAAAAAAAGAAAAAATTAAAGAGTTGAAAGTGAAGGATTACCTGACATGTAAGTACAAACTACTTTTTAAAAAAAAAAAAGACGATATTGATGTGAGAGTCCTGTGCCTTTGAATAGGTTTGCCTTGTTTGATGTTGAATGTGTGAAATTGCATCATTGTTTAAAAAAAATTGCCATTATATTATATTCTATGAAGCTGTCTGATATTGAATAGGCCGTGTGCACTTTTTAAGTACAGTACCACTACTGAGTAATGCTTGTGATGAGCAGTATTTGACATGTGTCTCATAAGAAATGCGAGACATCCTTCCTTTTTTTTTTTATTTTTGTCTTGAACCACTTTATTTACATCCCCTCCCTCCTCCTCCTCCTCCTCCTCCTCCTCCTCCTCATCAACTTACGTGTATGCACTCTGGAAATGTAAATGTATGTATGACCTAAAGGATAAAACATGAAGTTGATAAAAAAAAAAAATATATAGTGTAAAGGGAAATTTGCCTGTAATTAAAATAAATGTGGCTATTATTGTACATTGCCGGTGTGGAGTTGTGTGTCTTTTCATTCGGTGTTGATAGTGTTTGTTGCGTCGTGGTCATTGTCACATCTCAAACTTTAATGTCTGTGTACGTGATGTGTTTGAAGAATTACTGTTGTTCATGCATTTGTACATTTATTGTCTGTACATTCTTGGCGTTTCCATCACCCTCTTGTCTCGTCTCATCATTTTTTAAAAACATTTTTTTTACCCAGTCTTTAATTGCAGGTTGTGTTTATTATGTCTGCCTTCAAATGTGTCACATGTCATTGTCTCGTCACGCTTATTATTTTACTCGAAACAGAGACTTTAATGACGGCCTTTGCAACAAAGGCTGATAACAATGGTGTCGAAAGATGCAATAGAGAGGAAGATGTGAAACGATGATTCAAAACTCCGGCTATGGAGAGTGTGTTTGGTAGCATCTGTGGGGCGAATGTATGCACTCTTGTGTATGTAGGTGAGTGTGTATGTATGGTATGTCTGTCACATTCTGGGGCGCAGGGGGAAAGCCTTGATGACCTACTTCCTGTCATCTCCTAGGTAACAGTATCTTTGAAATAACCCCTAAGAAGAACATGAATTCGAGCACTTCCGTGGCAGGAGAACTCATCAGCAGCTGAAAACTGAGAAGCACTAAAATCGTACGGAATTGTGACTTTGTGTCCGAGTGAGAATATACAGTATGTGCGTGTATCTGTTGGTGGGTGTGTTTGTATCGCACCTCCTGTTGCCTTAAAGTCAAATTAATCCCTTTAATTAGGTGCCGGACTGTGTGAACGTTGTGCACATCATGTCTGCTGCGATTACTTTTTTTTTTTTTTCCCTTTGAGCGTGACCAGTGATAACACATTTTTAATCTTCAGCACATTTTCCCAAACAAAGCCCGCTGCCTCATCGTGTGAGTGCTGGTGGCGTGTGTGTGCGTGTGTGTGTTGTTTTCTGTGTAAAAGTGTGTGTGTGTGTGTGTCCTTGCAGCTTGCGTCCATGTGCTTCAGAGTGTGATTTTTAAAGCTGCGAGGTGGTGCTACTGCTGGTGTGTGTGTGTGTATGTGGGACAGCGTGTGTGCGTGTGTGTGTGTTTCCAGACTACATAAACACTGTGTCCTTCTCAGTCTCAGCTCCTCAGCAGAATCCCAACAGGCAACAGGAGATAAGACAAGCCCGGTCGCCCGTAACAACCACCGTGACCATTCAGAGGCCTCCATGCATACCGGCAACTCGGAAGTGAGCTAATTAACCTCGAGTTCAGGACGGAAGGAGGGCGGCTTTTTAATAAGATTCTCTGGGTTATATAAACAGCGATGCCCTTCCAAACTCCCAGGAATACTATCACCCCGCGCCTGTCCATCTGCCGCGGGTATGAGGAAGAGGAGGAGGTGTCCTGTAACTGGGCTTTAATGAGGCACACCAGGACAGCAGCTGAGGAGAGGAAGGACCACAGGGTGCTGCTCGGAAGGTACGGTAAGCACACACGTGCACACGCACAGAGGGACACATGGAGACACGAACAGACAGCGAGTAGAAAGAGTCTTCGCTGACTACATCCAGTCCTCGGCCTTTAATCTAATCCTAGCCCTCTCCACTTGGCCTTGAATATATAATGTAAATCTCATCCGGTCTTAATCCTAAACCCGAGACATAACGTTAAAGTAATGCCAGCGTTTAACCTCAGCACCTTGATCTCAATCCAAGTCTGATTGTAATTCTAACATCATCCGTAAGATCGTGACCTAAAACCTTAAAATGTCCTCTCTAGAGGGAAGAGGAAGAGGACCACCTCTGTTTTAGTCTATTTAGTCCTCCCATGCGCAGAAATACAGAATACGGGAGGGATTTTCCTTCTAATGTAACAGCAGGTTTGGTCTACTTTCTGTATTCTGTGGCGGGAGGAGGGAAACAAGACATTTGTTATGCAGTAATTGTTATCCCGTCATTGGAGGTACGACTCACTATGTGAAAAACAGCTGTATCATTTCTTCAGTGGCTCCAGAGGAACTCTCTTAAGTCTGAGCAAATAACCTTGATGATGTCATGCGGGTCACTTTCCCCCGATGACGTCATCAGGGTGCTTTTAAGTTGGTGTCGGAGACTGCAAACTGTGTTACAAATCTACAAACGGTGAATTTGAAAAGCGCTGGCTTTGACGTGGCAGTGAGGCTGTATTAAATCACTAATGAGTTGCATTATGGGAATTGTAGGAGCCACTGTTTTCAATACAAGAAACTAAGTCTGACTAAGATTTTGCCGACTCTGTCGTGTGTACTTTTACTATTCTTTAAAATATATTGTTTTTGTCCCCTGACTTTATAGACAAGCAATACTAAATTGTTGGAATAGCCCTTTAAAGGGTAACTCCACCCATTTTACACATTACAGTGTGTTTTCTGGAGTACTAACTGCATATGTGAGTAGTAGTAAAAAGCCTTTTGTGGCTCCAGAGGAAGCTGCATGTAATTGATTAACTGCCTCCAGTGATTTCACTGAGTGACTAAGTTGCATTGTGGGTAATGTAGGCACTAGGTTTTGCAATAAAAAAGGTGATGTCTCTGTATCTGCTGTAACGATTTCAATCATTTCTTTTCAAATTGTCCATAATGAGTCAAACGCTACAGGTGTCCAATGATAGCATTGACCTGCATTACCCACAAGGCAACTGAGTGACATCACTGAGTAGTTTATCAGATAACACCCAGCTTCCTCTGGAGACACAAAACGCTTTATACTGCTTATTTATACAGTACTCTCCAAGACCTAATACAGGAGTTATCCTTCAGCAGGGCTGCTTTTCATTTCACTACAGCTCCCCAAAGACCAGTCTTCCCATTTTACAGGCACTTATATTTAATGTGTCCATCCTGGCAAAGAAAACACACACACACACACACACACACACACAAAATGAACTTAATCCTGTACAACTGACTTCATTTGAATTAATCTTAACATTATTCAGTTTATGAATTAAAAACTGAATTATGTATTTAAAAAAAAACAGAAAGTCATCTGTAATATGACTAATATCACATGGAGTGAGGAGATTGAAAGAAATGACACACAGAGTGTTGAACTCACTGCTGAGGTGTGAGTCAGACACACACACACACACACACACACGCGCGCGCGCGCGCGCTGTAGCCTCTGAATGAAAAACAGCAGCGGCCTCACAAAGGGAGGAGGGGGCGGCGGTGTTTGTCTGTATCAACGCATGGAGGCTACAGTAGTCAGCTGTTGAGAGGAGCAGGGAGGAGCTGGATGTGGATCTGCTGGATGACTCACTCCGTCAGCCACACTCATTCACTCGTTCGGCGCACACACACTCTTCTCGTTGGCGCACGCGCGCGGACGGACGGACGGACGCTCTCGGGCACGCGCAGGCACGTTTGCGAAGGGAAGAGGAGGGGAAGGGGGCGCGCGCTGGCTGTGCCGAGGAGGAGGAGAGGGGTTCCTCGTCGAAGGCGCATCAGGGCCGTTCATTCTCCACTGGAGGGCGAGTGGTACAAGAGCACCGGGACACTCAGTGACACGGAGCAGACAGTCGGAGGGAGACGGGATAGAGAAGCAGCAGCAGCGGCGGCGGCGGCGGCAGCAGCAGCTGGAAGACTCAGACAGACAGAGAGAGAGAGAAAACCTCCGACCCCGGACCCTGCAGAGCATCTTTTCTTTCCGCCGTTGGATTAAAACCCGCCCCGACCTGCTCCAACACCGAGATCACGTAAGAAAACAAAAAAAAACCCCACATACAAACGTCTCTAACCGCCGCTAACGGTCACCACCAGGAGTAGTTGCCGTTAACGGTTGCTCCGTTCAACGCATGCTACCCTGTGTTGCATTCACTGGCTGCTGTTTTGAGACGGGACCCTCCATTTAAAAAAAAAAAAACTCCCATCACGCTAGCTCTCAGACTGCTCACTGTTTAAATCCTCTCGCTGCTCGCATCCACTCGGACATCTCCACACATCCTCCTCCGTGTCTCTGCCCTCACTCTGTCCCCTCTGTCACACACAGCTGGAGACAGCGTAGCCTCTGCTAGCTAGCTAAATCAGACGCATTAAATACGGACCCTTTATTTATAAAAAAAAAAAGGAAAAAAAAAAAAGGCAATTTGATATCGTGTTTGTCGTCGCTTTGCTCGCCGCGGTGGCTTCTCTCCCAGGTATATATATGCGGTACAGGAGAGAGCAGCCGCGGTTTGAAAACTTGATGAAATGCGGCGGTTATTGGTGTTTCCAACGGCTGGGAGGCTAGCCAGCGGAGCTAGCTGTAGCGGGACAGATAAGAAGGCAGCCGGCCGATGACAGGCACACTGCACAACTGCACAGTGGCCATAAAAGTCAGCAGACAAACATAGCATGGCTTCTTCCACCTCCCATGTTTAAACAGATATTGTGTTTACCTGCACGGTCATATTTACCTCCCATTGTTCCGGCCAAATTAATCTTAATATAATTTTTTAAATGAATCTGTTGAATTGGTGCATTCAAAGACTGCTGCTGCTGCTAGTCTGGATGAGGGGAGCTGCAGCTGCCATGCATGCATCCATCCCAGACAGCAAGGTGTCCTCTCTCTCTGTCAGGACGACCAGAAAGTACCAGGTTCTGTTCAGAAAACGACTTGTTTGGGTCTGTCTTCAATGTCATATCGATGTTTAACCAATGAGAAGCAAGATTTTTTAAAGCTAAATCAGATTCTTGCTTTGAATTTATCAGCTTTTATGTTAATATTTGGTCTGTTATCGGTGCGTACAGTCCCCTCGGATCAGGTGAACGTGTGGAAAAGATTGTGAACGTTAGATTTCAGTGTTGATAACTTGACATTGACTCTAGGTTATATCAATGTCAGTGTGCTTGTCTGGAACTTCCCGTAGTTTCTGTGAAGGGGAAGGTGGATCTAAAGTGTCTTTGTTCGATGCCAGCACAATGACTTTGGTTTTCTATTTTCCAAACCTGTTTTATCACTCACACACACACACACACACACACACACACAGAAGGTAGAGAGTGTTATTTGTTCAGGAATAACCTGTGGGTAACTCCGTAAGGCTTATTTGCAGTGCAAACAGCCCGTAATGTTTTATTTTGTTCAAGGTTTTTCTTGTCTCGTCAGCCTTTAAAAATGAATCGAGGAGCAGGTGTAGATGGCGTCTTAACAAACTTGTTGCATCAGTTATTCCACCTGTTCACACCGACTTGCGGCATCCTCTTCTTGCAGAGGGACCCTCTTCTTGTAAAAATGCAGCACAGGTGTATTACAGTTTATTCTAAGTGTTTTTTTTTTTGTCCGCTGTATCTCATCTCAGCAGGGCTTTTTTCGGTCAGGGATGACAAAGTGTGCCCGTGCCTATCATTGTGAAATTGCAAAAGGTTCTCCCCTGCCTTTGCTTCTAGAGCGTGTCCTCTGCTGCCCGGGAAAGATCACAACTATTATGTAAAGAAAAACAAATTCTGCTGTGGCGTATTGACACTGCCGCCTGAACGTTTCAGTGGTGATTACAGAGGCAAACATTACCCTCCCTCACACAATAACAATCCCGGACTGTGGAGCATTTTGATGAATAGAGGTGCACTAAGAAGCTTAAAGGCTAACTCAGGGTGTGCAGGTGTTTTTATTATTTTCTCTTTTTTTTTTTTTTGGACAACATGGCATTCTGAGTGTTACATCTCAGTGGTCATTGCCTTTGATAGAAATATTTGGTTCTCTGTGTTTTATTTATTTTAATAGCATGACTGCATCACTTTAAAGGTGATCCAGGTGCTTACCAATGCAATGTCATGATTATAATGCACTCGTATTGGTTTTGATGATTGGAGGAGCACAAATGACGGCAATTTTTGCTTCAGATATGAACCCAAAACAACCATTCTTAGATTCCAAATTTAATTAGATTTGAGTCTCGCTGATATATTATAATATGCTTTGTATAATTTGAAGATAGTCTGGCTAATTTTGATCCTCATTTAGCGCTAAGAAATTACATATTGTCCTCAATCTTGACGGTTTCCGCCAAACTGACACTACCAGGTACACAGCGGCCCTGGTTGCTGTTTAGCTCCAAACTGAGTGTGATCACCCGAGCGTGTCCTGCCTGAAATGTACGCTGTGTGTGTGTCTGTGTGTGTGTGTGTGTGTGTGCACTCTTTGCAGTGCAGGCAGCGGGGTTGCGATTTAATTTACTGTTCAGAATTGGGTGTTCTGAAGCTACGTTGCAGTATTTTTTTTCAATATCTTGGTGCATTTACCCAGTCAGGATAACAACATCTTTTCTTTGAGTCACAGAGAGGCTCGCAACGCAACTGGCTCTCAACACTCTGATGAAAAGAAAGCACATTTTGGAGAAGCAGGAAAGTAAAACCACATCTCAAAGTCCTTCCGCACCAGAGCGTAGGATTTATTACAGTTTCAAGGTTTTACAGAAGTGACTGCAGTGCAGCCATAGATTAGGTTGATGAGGCTGTGAACTGTGTCTGACGCACACATCGCCCACTGTTATCTTTTGGGATGCTTGTATTTCTATGGCAAGCTAGAATGTAGCTGTAGGGTTTGGTCCAAGTCAATGAAGTGAGAAAATCTCTTTTTCTCTGTTTGTGTGTTTTCACAGTGGCGCGCTTGCCAGCATCATATTGAATTGCTCAAAGGTTAGAGGTTTTTACTCTGGTGGGACTTAAGTTGGAATCAATCCCTGCGCCTGCCAGTTTACTGCACATCACGGCTGCTTGTTTTTCTTTGTCGAAAGAGGCTGCCGATCTCCCTCACTCGTTTCCTCTCGCTATTTATTTAGCGTTGCTTCTTCTCATAATTACGAGGGTCTGGTCTTGATTAGCTTGGCTGTCTCCTGCTCCATCCCTGTGATTTGATAGGGCTTTTTATCGCAGCGCAGTTTTCGTCTCACGGCAGCGGTTGACAAAGCTGTCAGTCAACCCTCCCGGATGTTTTAAGGCCCTCACAAAGAGACCCATGTATGTATTGTAGCGCGGACAGACAAACAGACGGATTGATATGCCGACAGACAAGAAGCCTGGCACTCCGACTGACAGGCCTTGTGTTGTGGTAGTGTGTTGAAAGCATGTTGGATCACAGCCCGCGACATGCCTGCCTTTTATTGTTCAAGTCTGACAAGCTAAGGCTGTTGTGAAGCCGTTTGTCGATATTGTGATTTACTTGATGTTATCCTTGGCAGGGGAGTAGCGGGATGTGGTATGTGCTTACCTCTCAGTGCGGTTCGTCTCAGCTCCTGCCCTTCCTACTTTATAGCAGGGGTTTTCGACCTCAGCCAAATAAGTCCAGATTCAGGCCTCCGTGATTTATGAAATTCTCTCCCCTTCTTACCGTATGTCCTTTTTTGTCTCTGCAGGCCAAGACATGAGCTTCTCCCGCTGAACGTTATTGATGCTGAACTGGTGAGTTTTGGCCAGTGGTCACTGCTGCAATGCACAATTCTTGTCATTTATGTTTCAGTCCCTGCTAGGTTTTGTCTAACAACAGCACTGCCGGCTAATACCATCTGGTAGCAATTGATGAAAGGGCTCTGTTCCCAGAATTTAGTACAACCTCTTCAATATTAGTTTCTCCTTTCCAGAGCAACCAGTTCACGATTGCATATTAATAGCTTAGTGTGCATTAAGTCAATTGAATTATGTGTTTGCATAATGTACAGTATATGAAACATATGGCCTCGTCCCGCCTGTAGGCCTACCTGACATGTTATATAATCTGCCAGTGTTTAATCTAACATGCTTCTGATTGTATAAAAAAACAACAAGCGCCAAGAGACTGCAATGTAATATTTAGCACAGATATCCGTCTGGCTATTATTTAGAGTTTTTGCTCCTCTGTCGTTGAGATCTCATTAGAGAATACAGATGCTTTTTCCTTCAGAGTGTTCGACATCGCAAACAAGTTGCATCAAGAGCTGGAAGCGACTGACATTTTATTGTATTTGTACTGAATGATGGAAGCGAGAAGCCTAATTCCTTACCGTAACTTTCATACGTGACTGATGTGCAGCGCTCGCTGATCTACAGTCAGACATCACTCATTGATAAGCGGGTCGCGTGGCTGCTGCTGCTGCTACTGTGTGCTCCCTCATGCCAAGCTAGAAACTGTAATGGGGGCTGAGAGGTGATTGCTCTCTATAATATGTTCTGTATTAATGATGTAATCTGTATTAATAATGTGATGTGTAGCATGACGGCCGTCTGGCTGGGCTGTAATTAATTTTCAGAGGATTTAAGTTTTAGTTTTATAGATGAGAGAGGTATACATTTTCATCATCCCTAAATGATATTGCTTCATTTTGAGATGACAAATGTAGATGAATAGGACATTACCAGTAAAATACAATTGGGCCATCGAGCCATTGTTTTTTTTTTTTTTAAACACATAAGATGATGGCATTTGTTTTTGAAAGGGTAACACAAAGCTCTTTAATAAGTTGAATCCTACAAGTGGCCAACTTGACATTTTTACAGTTGAAAGAACGGTGATGTGTAGTTTATTTTTTATGAAAGGAAAAGCATTTATACCAGGGCAAAAATAATTGTAATTATATAGAGAGACTTTAATGAAAGATGCTATTTGCACCCCATGTGTCTGTAGCCAACAATGCTACCTTCACCTGAGCAGGGGAAGCTTGTGGCCATTGAAATGTGGTTTCAAAAACTAAAATGCTCTTCATTGCTGCAGCAGCAGTCATGCATCAGCATTATCTGCACCAACAGCGGAGTCAACTTACCTATATCAACTCCTGTTGCAAATGTTTGCATGGATCCAGCTCACTGAAGCATTGCCCTGCCCTCAGCTGCATTTTCAGCCCCTGACATTCATCGAAAATATAGATGTGACAGACAGTCACTCGAGGCTGCATCCGGGCAGAGGAGGTGTTGCTTTCAAAGAGCTGCATCTTTAAATGTAATCATGAAGTGGGAAGAAAATGACCCCTCTCAAATCAAAAAACCAAAACAGCTTCATCTAAATGTGCTGAAACAGCTTGGTTTGAAGCTTTAGTTGTCGTGGTTAAAACATTTAGTCGCAAAGCTTCAGTCGCACTACCTAAGCTTGATTTGTGTGGTAGAAGAACATAATCTTTACAGCATCAGGTACAACTAACAAGGTCACTCATGGTGAGCCCTCACCAAGCAAACCTTTTAAGATACTACATGAAACACGTTATCATCACCGATCATCCACTGGCCTGTGACACGGCAAAAGGGCTCAGCAAATCCTAGCATTGCCCTCTGCTCTGCTCCCTGCGTTGACAAACTCCACTCCATCATTCCCAGCTTCAAATACAACACTGCCAATCAAAAACCCAGCCCCAACCCTCACTGTTCCAGATGTTGTAGATTGATATGCGAGCACAGTGTCTGCTGCTTAAAGAAAGAGAGAGATCAATGATGAGAGCGCGTGTCTTGACTACAAGGGTAAGTGTGGCTGGAGGGTGTATATAATGACAGGGGTATTCTCTGCAGACTGAGCCAGCAGCAGAGAGAGAGGGAGCCGCTTCCTCTCACACCAACTGATGGGAGCTGCCGTCATCGAGTCAATATTTACTCTTCCTTAACAAAAAATTGGCAGGGTTAGCTTAGCTGATTCAGTAGCAGGCAGCGTGAGCATCCTGGTTTGTGTGAAAGAGGCTTCGAAAGAGTAAAAACAACACTTAAGTGATAATAATTGTAGCTCGGCTACACGCGTGGCTCTAAAAATACATTGGAACCAAATAGGAGAGCTATTACCCAGCCCCACTCTCTTTGTTTCTTCCCTCCTTCCACCCCCCCGCTTCTCCTTTTAAATGCACACGAACTGGCGGTGTGCACATTCACTTTACCCATGGCTCAATCCACTATGGGGATACATGTGAACGCAATTTGCACTTCCAATTAAACTGTCGACCTTCGCTCCAGAATGCAAAACTTGATTTTGCACCATCCTCTCCTGGATAGCTATTATTACCCAGCCAGCCCAATAATAGAGAGAATAGGGCTTTACAATACACTGACGAGGATCATTGAAGTCAGCAAAAAGTACTTTCATCACGCTGTCAATATAAGAGGGTGGGAATTAAGAAAGCTTTAGGAAAATGTATCTATCAGTTGATTGTAATCTGTTGGTTTATTTACCGAGTTTGACTAACAGAGACCAATCCTCTAAGGTTTGGTGTCACTGGTGATCAAGATTTGGTCTGGTCTCTTTAGAAAAACTCATCCTTTGATGACCAGGTTGGGGTTATAGGCTTCGTTTGGCAGCGTGTATGTTTCATAGGGGAACTTATTCACATTAAGATACAGAGAGCAGTTTAAAAGAATAAGTCGAGACGCTTAAAAACATAGCAGAATACATTTGGCTAGGGTTAGCCTAAAGCCTGCTGCCACATGACTCGCTCACCAGATCAGATGACTAGATAAACAGCAGGAATGTTGCTTCTTCCTCTTTCTTTTTTTACAGCGCTGCTCTTGTCTGGCTGGGGGAAAAAAGAGAGAACTTGTGTGTCTGTGTGTGTGCACGCGCCAGCCCAGAAGTGCATCTTTAATAAGCCCACTACTGTACGAGACGACAAGTCCAAGCAATTATGTAACATTTAGCAGCTGAGCTTATCACTTCTCCTGCTCAGCTAAGTTGAAATGCAAAACACAGAGCACGGCTCAATTGTCTCTCTTTTTTTTATTATTATTATTGACCAGCGTAATCTAATGGCTGCAAGGGAATGTCTGGTTTTATGCGGATATCCCAGAGTGGAAGAGCATGTGATATTTAAATACTTAATATCGGCCTCTTTATGTCTTTATTTGTTTCATGTATTGAAAGACAAAGGAAACTTTTAATGGTGTTTTTGCTTAGTGTTTTTATGAGTTTGCAGCTCGTAAAATAAAAACAATAAACTTCCTGAACTCGAGGACCGAAGGAAACAAACAATTTTTAGGCTGAGTGTAAACACACGTTATCACAGACAAACAGTTCCCTCACATGGATATCCGACCAGGGCCAGATATTTGTCAAAGGCCCTCGGCCATTTTTCATCAAGCACTTCTCGCATGTCATTTAAACAAACTTCAGGGCTTAGCACATGAATCCATTAGATGGCTATCATAACAAACTGTAGAAGTAATGTAAAGTTTAGAAAAGTGTCACAATCAAAGCACATCATAAGAGGAGTGTTGTAAATCTTACTTTGGCAACTGACATTTTGTTTCCCTAAACGACACAATTATACCACACGAGGAAGAAAAGGAATACATCACACATTACATACAATAGACAGTGTTTCTAAACTGCACTTACTAAACCCAGAAGCTTCATCACACTTTGTCTCCATGCCCCTTTAGTCGTCTCATAGAAAGCAGTGAAGTTATCTTACTTGTCTTAAAATCTGCTCAATCATGTTGTTTATGCAGCCCCCACTGAAGGAGACCAGTTACACAAGCTGCCAGAATTTGAAACTGCAATGGATGGGAAGAAAGATTTTATGACTGGATTTGTTGTAGTGCAACACAACGAAAGATATTGTTGTAGTTATTTTAAAAAAAAAAAGGTCTAGAAATTCTGAAATCCTTTCAATCATGCGCGTCACTTCTCTGCCAAATTCATGACGACCGTCTTGCAAAGTCAAGCCTCAGATCAGGCTCTCGTTTACAAAACTGTGTGTAGGATTCACCTCAAAACATTGTATACGGACGAAAACGCAGAAAGTGCACAAAAATGTTCTCATTATAACAGTACGCACGCACATCCTACACCTGTTTCTCTTTTTAAATTACAATTGACAAGAAATGTGGCACAGCTTCCACCTTCCATGTATTGTCCACAGATGCCTTTAAATAAACACCCCGTATTATTATTAATTCGTATAAAAAGTGAGTTGTGGTGATCATAGCATATGCAGAGAAAAAGGCAAAAAGACATTTCCCACAGTATCAAAGCTTTGTGGTTGAGACAAGAAAAAAGATGCTTGATGGACACAATGTGGACGTTACAAATGCAATAAAGGCGTTGCATAAAGTGGATGCATAACCTTACACATAATGTTTGTTCCAAGCTACTGGGAAATGAGGATAAGCAGCTCACCCGCCCCCTTGATGAAAATCTGGCAGGAATTAGCAGGGAATCCCTCCTGAGAGGAGCCGTGGTGGAGGGGGACACAGATGTGCAAGATGTGCACCGGATGACCCAAGCAGCCTATGTAATGTGTATTCCCTTGTTGAGAGTGAATCGTGCACATTCAGGTTGCGTTTAAATATTTATTTACACAAACAAATGGGATATTTTCTAATATTTTTAGTTGCTCTAAACGCTAACCCGAGCGGACAAATACATTACAGTTTCTTTGATTTCTAAAATAGACCATTTTTCACCAGTTTAACCCTTTTAATGTTGAAGCAAAAATATTCTGTTTTGAATTAGAAGTAAGGCACAGCAGTCGTTTGGTGATAGAAGAGTGAACAGTCAACAGCGAGGCTTATATCGATAACATAGATTACATGCATGCCTCGTTTCCTGTGAAGCCCTTGTGCGTAGGTCGGCAATTTGAGTCCAGAACAGGAAATTGCGCAATTGTGGTCACAACAATTAAAACCACCATGCTGCATAGGGAGGTAATTGCAGAATGCAGTAGAATAGCCATCGCTAATAAAAATGACGATCATGAATTGTAACAAATACTGAGAGAACAGAGAAGGGTTTGCTTTCTTGATATCATTAATCCATCTCACCGCTGTTCTCGAACAAGGCCACACTCCTTCTCATATAGCAGATGTTTGCAGACGCTTCACCTGTACAGTGCTCCGTGTCATTCAGGCCCAAATTATCCTGTATAATAGCTCTCAGTATTAGCTGAGGTTGACTGGCTTCCTATCATTGGTCATAAAGAACGTGTCCCTGTGAGTGGCCCGGCACCCTGGACTCCGTCGCTGCTAATGTAATCCGCTAATTAGCTGGTCGAAGGGGAGAAGTGCTCTCCCACCCAGTGTGTGGTGTGTGTGTGTGTGTGTGTGTGTGCGCACGGAGAGACCCAGACCTAATTTTGTCCTTGTTAAAGACCGTCGTCCATCATTCTCCAAGGGAAAAGGAGTGTTGCTCGCTCTGTGTTCTCTGAGTCACTAAGTAGAAAAACTCTCCCTCTCACCTTTTCTCTCTGCCTGGATTTCTACTCTCTCTGGCTGCGTCTCTCCCTTTGGCCCTCGGGGAGCTGGCTCCTGACAGCATCACAGAGAACAGGAAAAATTGAAACGTCAAAGTGTATGTGAAATGTTTTGGTGCGTGTGCATCGCTTCTCTTTGTCTTACTCCTCCACCATCGTTCCCTGCTCCTCTCAGGACGCCGATGTTCAAATGAAAGTGTAGTTTTCAAGTCGTTTCCTTCCGTTCAAGCCATGGCTTGTCTTCTGCATTGCGTATAATTTAGATATTTGGTAGATATTTAAAAGCATATTCATATAATTTTTCACAAAGCACATTTGCCATGGTAATGGTCGTTAATGTTATTATCATCATGAAATACAATAACAAAACCCCCAGTTGGAATAGTGTTCCGGTGAATTTTGGCAGAAACTAAAATGCTAAATGTTTCATAATTTTAAGACCTTCTCTAAATGTGAGAGTTCACTTCAGATAATGGTACCAGCTGCAGATTATGCAATATGTGTCCAAAAGTAGTGGCCCGCAGTATATTTATTTATTTATTTCAGCCAAACAAACAAGACATTTCGATGGAAACCAAGCTGATGACCCGGGCCGCGAAGAAGCAAATTTCAGGACAGATACAGACTCATGCAGCACTGTGACAGGCTGTTTTAAACTCTTATGTAGAAGTTTTACAATTTAAAAAAAACAGAGAAACATTTTGGGGAAATCGTCTTCATGACTTGCAGAGAGTCTGAAGAGAAGGTTGATACCATTAGGAACACACATGTGTAAATAAGTCTCAGCTGGCAACATTACAGTGATGACATGATGAAAATAAACAATGAGGGCTTGATGATATGCAAAACATACAAATCAGAGCACCTCTACACACAGTGCTTAATTTATAATTGAATGTCCTAGAGGTGGGACAACATATCTGAACAGTTATCTGAACATTATTGTAAACAGGAATAAAAGTGCAAATACATGTTTTTCTTCACTAAACTCACATGCAACAAGAAATTGCGATAAGTTCTTTTTCTTTAATATATCGTATCGCTTCCTCTTGTGGTACCATTATCGCTGGCTAAAGATATGCAAACTTTTTTAAATTGATGTACGCAAACTGATTAAAGGGAGGCACAGTTGTATCCTTGAGTTAAACAATTAAACTCCAGAACTGTTCTGCTTTCTGGCAGATTAGCCTTTTGCCAGTTTATAGTTATTTTTACATTGCAGCGATGGCACATATAAAGGTGCTTATGATAAAGAGGCACGAAGCCAAAACTCTGTGAAACTGACACCACAATGCAGGGAATAATACATACTTCAGTGAAATAGAAGTTGTGATGTGGCGTTAGATGATTGTCTTGCACTGTATCGATTATGGCAGGATTGCTGTATTGCGTTACTATCATTTGAATCGAATTGTATCTGTTTGATTACCACCCCTGTTGGATATTGTACTTGGCCATATTGCGATTTCGGTTGTTAGCAAGCTTAAAAGATGGTAGTAGGCAGATTTTGTTCTTTGTTCAGAGCCAGACTAGTTGGTTCTCCGTTTCCACTCTTTATGTGAAGTTACGATAAGCTGGTGTTAGCTTCGTTTTTACAGAACGGACACGAGAGTCGTCTCAATCTTCTCAACTAACTCGAAGTCAAACTACAGTGATGATTTAGTACTTAGTTGTACTATACTATGCAATATCCAATTTTTTTTTTTAAGGCAGTTCTATCAATCTTTAGTGTTCCTGTATGTTTAGCTTTACCTCCCTATTTTTAGGTCTCACTTCTTCATTACTTTCCAATCTGGTGACCCCACAATACTTTACTTTAACTCTCTCAGAAACCCCAGCCGCCCTATGGGACACAGCTGCTTGATAAACAGGGGGCGGGGTTTTCTCAGAGTGCTCCTCCGTCAAGAGGGTTGGTGTTGTTTGATGTCCCCGTCACGGCGACTCTCGAAAGAGCAATATAGAAAAGGAAAGACAGCTGACATCAGGGACAACGTGAGCGCTGTCCTCTCAATACCCTGACAGGTGCTGTCCATGGCAGCAAAGTAGCCAACAGTGAGTCCCACAGAGAGCTGCGTGCCAGGCGATGGGCTGGGTCGATGTCCTGAGGCGGAGGCATATGCTTTCAGCTCTTGATCCACCTGGTCATTCTCTTCACACCTAAACTAACTTAGAACAGACGTTTTGGTGTCCGTCCCTCTTCTATTCACCAGTTATTTACTTTTATATGACTGTATTCTAGGCGCTACAAGTACGAGTCACTTTTGTTCTATAACCACAATTTTTCCTGTACGTGTCTGTAAAGGTTTGTGTTATTTTTAGCTCAGGCTATTCCAGGTTACATGGATAATGTCACTTCCCCTGCCATATCCCATTTTGTGATACCTGTGGGAGTGTGTGTGTGTGTGTGTGTGTGTGTGTGTGTGGCTGGCTGGCTGTGTTAACAGTGCTGTCCTTTTAATCAGCACCCCTGTGTGGTTCCCCTGTAGAGCTGTCTCTGGTTGAGTGCTGATGATGGTGGAGCTGCCACTGTTTACACGGTTTAAATCCGCTTGCAGGCAGGGGTGAGATTACCAGCCTCTTACCTGTTGCCCTAATCAAAGGAATTACTACCGCACCGCTGTATGTTGCTCAGAATAGCACCTTCTAAAAATACGCACAGGGTAGAAGGAGAGAGCCTATGTTGGATATTGTTGTGTCTATCACTAGACAATACTGGTAGTAGTGGTGTTTGATGGAAGTTTCCGTGGTAGCCCTATAGTGCTCGATTATAGTTCTTCTGTCTTTGTTGAAAAATCGAGAAATAGATGTATAGCACACATTTCTGCTCATCTCAAGAACCAATAGTGGTCTTATTTTGAAGCTACTGCTTAATAATGGTTGCCAGGAGAAAGGCTATGGCCAAAACACGGTTGCTTTAAATAAAACTATAGCCGTGTCTAATAATCAGGGGAGTAGCCCAATCAGAATAGAAACACATCATGTAACTGCCTAAATCTGAATGAATTTTCAATCAGATCGAGAGGGGTGGTGTGTACCTTTCATAATCGGTTCATTAGGGAAATATCAGCGCCTAATCTGCTGATCTGAGTGCTTTGTCTGATCGTTTTTCTCGCTGATTGGAGAGCATCCACGCAGGCGTGTTCAAATCACGTGTACACTCTTATTTTACGATCATAGAGGCTGCTTTCAGCTATTCTAAACACATCTATGCATGCAGTTATATTTAATCTGGAAAAACTAGTAGCTGTTGTTATAAACTTGCCACGGGAAGCAGAGTGAAACTTTCAGCTTCGCCAAACTCTTTTTCTGTAGGATTTTGGAGTGTAGAAGAACACAGAACATATATTAACAGCAAACCGATCCTGTCAGAGTTTTAAGTAATCAGATGCACATATTGATTCTGCTGCTGGAGAATCACTGCTTTTAACTTAATAACTTAATTAATATTTTCTCATTGAAGAAGCATTTCACCCACCTGCAACCCGCTATTAATCAGAATCATATTTTTTATGACCCGTCCTGATCCATGGACTGAGTTCCCAGTACACACTGAGTGATGCCCAGCGCGGCTCCTCCTCCTCCTCCTCAGTTAAATATCAGTGTATTTTCGTATATGCAGTCAAACAGTGTTGATGGGACAGATGATTGTGAAATAATGGGGCAGAAGGTCCAGCAGCTGAGGACCACATCCCTGTCCCTCAGCAAAGACAAGTGCCACTGTTTACTGTGAAGGCTGTAGGACCTGTCACACTGAGCTCTTAAAGAGCGATCAACTATCTTGATAAACAATTAATAATTTCAGTCACTTTTCAGGAAAGAAAAGTCAAACACTTGCTGATTCCAGCTCCTTAAATGTAAAGACTTGCTGCACTTCTTTGTAATTTATTTATGTAAATGAAGAGTCTTTGGGTTTTGGACTGTTGGCTACACAAATGAAGCAATTTGTAGACGTCCATTTGGACACTCAGTAATAAAAATTGAATAATGAAAATAATCATTTGTCGGAGCTCGCTACTAGCCAGCTACTAGTTTGTATATAGTTTATTTTCTATTGAGTTTATTTTATACTCACAGACAGGATGTGTGCATCCATCGTCTATCTGTATGTCTGTCTTTCTGTTATCTATTTACGGTAGCTGTCCATCTGTCCCTCTGGATCCTGCTGCTGTTTTCTCACCAAAACGCTCACAGGAACATAAAAACCGCTCTCTGCATACATGACATGGTTTCCCTTTTTTGGTGCAGAGCGCACCCACTGATCCTCTCCCCTGGCTGAAGAGGCCTGTGAACGGCTTTCGGCCAGCGAGGCCACTTGACATGTAGAATATTTGATCCACATAAGCTGCCACTGTGGGAGAGGCTCGTACACATGAGGAGAGAGAAAGGGAGATAGATGGATAAATGAGAGGCCGATGACTCCCAAGACAGAATGTGAGGGGCAGCGTCAATATTGTGTGGATCAATGGCAAATTACTCCTTGACGAAATATCGATCTCCTAAAGTCAGTTCCTGATTAGTAATTGATTATTTTTTTCTTTAATAAATAAATGATAAATAAGCTGCCCTTCATATTAATGATTCACAGTAGCTTCGAGGCACCGTTTGCTCATTTTACTCCACTGTCAGATGATTACACACTGCATCCATTTATCCCTAAGAGCCTAATAAGTATCCAGTGGACCATACGCTGTGTCACTTAATGGCTTTTAAGGAAACAAAACAGTATACAATCATGTTGTTAGATTATTATCAGTGATAAAAATGTGCTGACTGCAATTTAAATAAGATGGTATTCTAACCGAGCTTAGGATTTAATTTTAGCACTTAGCTGTTGTAATATATTTGTATGTTAAAGATGATATGTCCTTGGTACTGCTTTGGTCCACATTTTGGAAAGAAGGAAAATGCGCTGAAACCGTTTTGACCTCAGGAAATTGCTATTTGGTAAATAAGCAAAAAGCTGAGAATAATGTTTCACTATAACATCTAGCATGGATGCTCAGAAACTGGATAGCTGTATTTGTTAAAAATGCCCTAAAAATGTGGCTGGTCAGTTGTTATCATGTACAAAATGCTTTTGTAAACATCAGAAAATGCAAACCAGCTTTCAAGGGGCAAACAGCAACCGACTTAATTAGTGTTAGTGTTGACTTATTGGCTAAATTTCCAATGATAGTGATATATAACCAATAATCTAAAGATAATTTATTAGTAATATACGTATATTGTGCATCCCTAAGACATTAAGAATGATTAAAGTTAATGTAGGACATTAAGCCCAAAAGATGTATTGTATGATGAGCCTCGAGAAACAGACCAACTGGGCCGGTCACAGGATCATTTTTTTTTTTCCTCATTTTATAAAATCAACATTGATAAACTTGGATAATCTATCTAGCTTGTTGAATTCCATCCTGCAGAGAGATTGTATAAAGAAGCAATTACCACCAGAATTCCTGTTCTGCACTGGGCAAAGCAAGATGGAGCTGTGATGGTGAGGTGAGGAGAGACACAAGCCATTTCCCTGCTAAGCACAGGAAATGTTGAGGAATTTGTCTTGTCCTCGCTGAGGACATAAGGATGGGAGACGGCTTGCCAAGTGGAGGATTATCCTCCGTTCCATCTATAGTTTTGTTCTTGTTTCACTCCGTCTCTCTGTCTGTCGCTTTGACCCGATCTATAGTTTACATTTACATTTCAAGCTTTAAGTAAACTGTCTTATCCTCAGTGACATGCCTACCACTCAGTGGCTACAGCAGAGCAGATGCAGAGGTGGTGCCGTTTGTCTAATTTGCCAGCTCATTTTTCGCTGCTCTCTCTGACGGAAGCAGCCTTTCTTAAGGGAAGCAGTTTCCTATTAAAAGTTTATTAAGCAGAAGCCAGAGGAATGATTAAAATTCTGCACAAGCCAGTTAGGATGAAGAGCCTGATTACACCCCAGTGTGTGTTGTGCGTGCGAGCGCTTGTGTAGGGACGTGCTTGTTTGTGTGTCAGTGTCTCCCCTGAAGGCATCACGAGCATCTGTAATATTACTGTAAGTGTACAAGATGAGGCTGAATAATGGAGTCCTAAGATTTCTGCAAATTACACTTCTCTAATTTATTTTTTGTCTTTTTTGTTTGTTTGTTCCTCACCCCACCCTCTCCTCCTTTCTCCATTGATTTCTTTTTAGAGTGGTCCAGTGCTGTCCTCCAGTGTTTCCCCTCCCCTCAGTTTTCTGTCCCTCTGTCCGTCACCTGGTAAGTACACTCAGATTCAACTCCCACATATACAACGCAGAGGCTTCCAGCGATGTTTAGTCCTTTATGTAACCATCAACTTACTGCCCGGCCTGAACCGCAAATTGATGTCACCGTTAAGAAACAGAGCATCATTTCCTCTTAATGTACATGTAAAGACATTGAGTGAAGTCAGCAGTCTTTGTAGCACAGTTGACACACCTCTGATGAATACAATGAGTATTAGGGTGTTTTTATTTTCTTCTACAGACAATCCTTCAAATGTTCATTCTTAACCAAATGAGATGAAGTCACATTTTTAACTATATGGTAGGTTAAGGTCAAGTATTTCAACTCTTTCAATTGGTAAACAGAAACAGAAACAACTGCATCTCAACCGTAGGTAATATTTCATGTTTTTGCTCTGACCATACTTTAATAAATCTGGATGGGTATGGACAAAGGCATCACTTTGTGTTAAAAAGCAGGACATAAGGGCTCTGATGAAAAATTACTTTTAAATGGTACTTATAATATGTGATTTTAAGCAATGTAATGGAGGATTGTGTGAAGTCAGAGAAGATGATATTGGGGAAAACTTGCATAATGGCACATCAAAGAGGCTACCCAGAGCAGACAATATGAAACAACTTCATGCATACTTTTAAAGGTTAGAGAAACAATCCTTCTTGAGAGTTCATGAATCAAGTTCAGCCAGTCATGACTCACTCTAAGCATGAGATTCATGTATTACATTCTGATTTCACAGTCTGTGCCTCACATCTGTTATCTAATGAACAACTCGAAGGGCACTCAGTAGAGTGCACACCTCTGCCAATGCTGAACACTTCCCTTTTGTAGTCACTCACGGATACCAGCCATCTAAATATGCCATTTTTTATTCATCAAGATCCATGTATTATTCTCTGGCAAAATTTCACAAGACCCTATCTCCCAGTGTGAAAGAAAGTGAGAAAAAATCCTGGATCCGTGGCTTTCTCTGGAATCACACCAAAACTTAATGGGGTGTGTCCTGGGCCGAGACAGTAGGTTTTTTTTTGTAATCCTGCTGACAAATCAACAGACACGGGTGAATTCCTCCTTTGCAGTGATAATGACAGTTTGACTGCACATGTTGCAGGCTGTTTCTTAGCAATGTCCCCCAGCGTCCTTCGTGTAAATGACACCTATGGGTTCAGGCACATCTTTGAATGATCATGGATCGCTGGATCTCATGAGATCTCTGCGACGCGCATTTTAATTTTTTTTAATATTGCCAAACAACAGAGAGAAAGAGTTGCTGTCTCACCGCATCGCCTGCTGGCCTTGCAGCATCCCCTCACCTGTTGCATGTCAATTCACTTGAGTTTAAATGATTATTTTTTCCTGGTGCTTCACATGAAAGGTAATAATGTCTAGGTACACTTGACACTTCACTTAAACACTCAAGGATAGATCTGATCTCGTTACATAAACAGCTGGTACAGTTAGCCTAAACACACTCTCTCACCCATTAAAAACCATCGGCTCTGTGTTCATGTGTAACTACACTAACAGGATGGGTCCTAGTGCCAAAGACACCTGTCGACAGGGTTCAGTTGTGCAAAATGTTGAACAGATGAGCATTCGTGATGGGAAGTTATCTTCTGTATTCAAAATGCAGAGAAGAGCTAAATTTTTACATGTTAAAGTGAGCTAGCTCTAATGTATAATTCACATTTACAGTGCTTGTTTACTTGAACCAAGGGACTTGGTGGATCTGTTTTTATGGCTGTGTGTGTACGTGTGTGCCCAGCATCTACCCCGTTTAATGACGGGGTAGATGCTCTCGGTTTAGATATGTGTATTCTCCGGTAAAGCCCGAGGGGGTGGTTGGGCTGGGTGGGCTAGTGTGTCCCTCGGCCTCTATAAATACACACTGGGATCCCATTCAGAGGCAGAAATGTGCCTGCTTGTGTGTGTGCGTGGTGTATGTGTGTGCGCGTCTTCGTGACGCCGCCGCAGCCAAACGAGCCAGAGGCTATTACTGCCCAGTAGGGTTGCTATGGAGACCAGTGGTGTCAGAGAGGAGCAACATCTGTGTGGTGTTTGTCAAGGCAGGTTTTCCTCTTTCTGTTTTTGTCTTCTCTCTTCTCCTCTGCCAGTGCAGTAGTCAAAAAAATCACCGCCAGGGATAATACTGATGTTGACTGAAGTTCTAGAGCCTGATGAAAAATCTCCAGTCTCTCGGCATTAGTGCTTTCAAACATTGGTAAACATGGCACTTGAATGTGGAGCTGATTTAAAAGCTGGCGATGGTTGAGCTGCCTGTGCTCAATCATGCTCACAGTAGGCCCTCAGGCTGTGTCAGTCAGCAGGGGACTCGGGGACTCTTTTCACTGGGCTTACGCCAGTGGAAAGCACACATTCTGGGGAAGCATTTAACCCCTGCCCCCTTCCTGCTCCCTTTCTCCACAGCTCCCCTCTCTATATGGTCATGTTCTATTTCTACAGTTCCTTTCTCCTGGCTGCCTTATTGGCAGCTCAGCAGGGCACAAATTCTCTTTTAATAGGTACTTATTTGGGCAATAGGAGAAATCCCATATTTTTGAGAAACCCCTACCCCCTCCCCCCTGTACTCCTGCTGCTGATTTGTCTCAACCTCTCATGCCTCTATTTATCACTCATTTTCTCCTTCTATATTGCTGGGTTATCCCTCATTCCTCCGTGCCGCCCACTGAAATGGATGGGTGGAACGCTGCATCTTGGGTCAGCGTTTTGCATGGGACCATGCTCTCCCGGAGTGGAGTTTGTATCACTGAGTATCCATTACTTTGAAACATTGTAATCCCCTTGAGGTGCTGTCACAGGTAGCCTATGGTGTCAGTCTGCAGCAGCCTGCCCAAACGGTGAGCTTAAAGTTGATTGAGTTTATCTGAGGAAAATTGAATCCTTTTCAAATGAAATCCGGAGGCTTCTCAAACACTTCACATAGGTCAACCAGAATATGTTGTGCGTGTATGTGTATCCTCAGTATTTTTGACCATGTTTGGGCAAACCTGGAGCCCTCAGCAGGGTATGTGTAGTTGGGCAAACCGAACCTTCGACCTCCTAATCTGGTCTAAATGAGACCGTCACACACGCAGCACAGTGCGGCACAGCACAGAGCAGCACAGAGTGTGATGTAACATAGTAATCTTGGGATAATTTATGTATTTTTACTCTGCAGGCATCCCTCTGCAAAGGCCAGTTATCTAACGTCCATGCCCAAATTAACAGGCTCTTGCAGGTTGCCCCGCACCTTCCTCCACCACCTCCAAGTGAAACATCAATCCATTTATGCCAAGATTAGATTGAGCCCAGAGTTAGATTCATGTTGTGTCCTCATATGACTTCAGGAATATTATAACAGGGATCTTAGATAGCCAAAAGTACACAGTCAATATTAACTGACTCACACAAATAAATACAAATACTGCTATACCAGCAAGCTCCGTCAGCACTCATTTCCTCACTCTGGTGGTGATGGGTTGTGCTTGCGTTTTTTAGCCTGCAGCAGAGCTGTTGCGTGGACTGTGCCCCTGTGGTCACACTGACCACTTTGGCCGTCGCAGGTCGTTCAGGTTCAGGTTCAGATTCTGTGGGCTTGTAGGTAAAGCAAACAGACCGGGACACTCTGGAAGCACTCCGGCATTGAAGAGCTTCTCCGGAGGCTGAGTGACACTGAGAGGAGCAGTGAAGACCATGTCAGAGGTCAAAGGGTTCAATGTGTTTGCTTGTAGGGCTGCAGCTTGTAGGCTCCTGTATCAGACCGCAAGAAAAGCAAATATTTACCTGAGTGATCACCAGTGTTGTGCGAGTTACCAGCTTTCACAGGCGGGACACAGATTGTCTTGTGAGAATTGTGGTGGGATCTATTGTAACACCTCTGAAACACTCTTCTGTTGTCAGTCACATTACGATGGTGCAGCCGGGCTACACACCACTGTTTCATGTGTCACTCTTAGCATGCTCCATTATCAAGGGGTATGACAGGCGTTTTCACTATGTGCTTTCAAGTTGCCTTGCATATAATACATATACATGAAGCTATTGCACATTTTTAATCAAAACTATTTTTGAATTGCAATCAATGACATGGTATCACCGATGCATATTACTATTGTTTTATTGCCAAAGCTACTCCATATAAAAAGAGTTGAAGCTGAATCTAATTTTCGCTTTCAAAGAAACTTTTAATCGCCATTTTCTGAGCAAGAGTGAAACAAAAGAAAATACGTTGAGTGACTGATTGAGATTCAGTTAGCAGTTCCCTTTGTCAGATAGAAACGGTTGGGCCTTCACACAGGCTGCCCACAGCTTTACTGTTCAGTCTGTGCTTTTTTAAGAAAATGTTCCCTATTTTCCCCCCATGCTATGTCCACACACTGTTTAAAATCAACTGCATGGACATTTAAGTCTTTCTAATACCAGTGTTCCGGTGTGACGTTTCTATTATTAACCAGACACGAATACCATCTCCTCACCATCACCTCATGAAAAATGGCCTTTTCCATATTCCATTTGGAGGCTTCAGTTACACATATTCATCACTGTGCAAAGACTGAGCATTTCTAGCTGTATTTTAGACTCTACAAAGCTGCTTAAAACTTTATTTTAGTAGGGATTTCCTGAGTGATGTTCAAGATTTTCCTGCTTTGTTGATACAGTTTGTTCTCTGCCTCGAACTTTAGTCCGGTATTGTTCCACTCTCTTGTAATTTGTGTGTCCTAATTAACCTAATTTTCCTTGTGCATCCGTTTTACTAACAAATAAAAGTAGTTGTGATACAGATAGAGCATCTGTTTACAGTTGACAGAGGAGGTTTCTCCCAGAGAGCTGTGTCCCATGCAGTCGCTAATGCGTTAGCCTGGCCCCTGACTTGATTACGTCCAGGGAACTCCCTGACTAAGTGCCTTTTTAAACATTCACAAACACACACACATGCGCGCGCACACAGTCAAACATGCAGCGCTCTAAATACCTCTGATTAAGATTGCTGATAACCCGGGGACAGCCCTTGCCCCCTCTCTCAGCTCCTTCCCTCCCTCACTCGTTCCCTCTGACAGGCCTCAGTGTTCCCTCAGTGAGGGTAGTCATTGGCCCTCAGGTCAGCAGACTCCCTCTGGCACATGCACAACACACACACGCACGCACACGCACACGCACACGCACACACACACACACACACACACACTAATGATCACCATTTGGCAGAGGCTTTAGGTCATAACTTATGAGGTGGTTGCTCCGTCCATTAGGCCATGTGTTAAATTCTTTGTGTAACTCAATTTGGCAGAGGCTGCATGTGGATGACTATATATAGAACTCTTTGAGAATGTGGATGTGTGTGTCCCAGTATGGGAAGTAATTTACATCCTCTTCTGCTGTTCAGTGGGGATGAACCATGGAAACTGACCCGACAAAGGTCTTGTGTTTGAACATGTGGGAGATCTGCTGTATTTGAATGTGGGAACGTCTCATTCCTATTGACATCCGGGCATGTATTATGTATAATATTTGCACGTGTGTGGTTCAGTAAGTGCGTGTGTGTGCACATATGTTCTGGCCGACCACAGTTCAGTCAGCGTTCGTGATTGAAAGACAGCCAGTTTCCATCCCAGGCTCAAGTTAATTATGTAACCCAGGACCGAGGAGCATGAGTGAGCAGGGTGATCCTCAACTATAAAAGGCAAAGAAGAGGGTAGAAGAGGGTCATTTGGCTTGGAAAAAGTCGTTTTCCTTTCAACAGCATAATACTTTCTCATCTAAAGTCCTAGAGAAACAAATGGTGATTACAGAGTTTTGTACATATAACCCTAGAAAAGCATATATCAGCCAACAGACATAAGCATTTTTTCTTGCTTATTTCTATTAACTGGCAATTACTTCATATCTCTCTCCAACAATTCTGCATTGTGGAAGCATTTTTTCATTAATGCCTGATCAGATTGTTGCTTGACTGGTCAACCTCAGCAACAAAAGTGTAAAGGTTTTAAAATAAAACTTTCAAACAGTCCCTTTAAGACAAGTCAGACTGTTTCAGGCTTTGTTTTTTCTTGAGAAAGGCTTGTGTGACCTGTTACACACACCAAAAATAGTGGCTCTATAATTCTTAATAGGAGAAAGTTGGTTCATCAACATTATCTCAAAATGAATCTGGCAGAATTTGTACTTTAGGAACCAGAGTAGGTAGAGCTGAAACAAGCTGGCATCTGTTACATAGACACTAAAAAAATCCTTAATCCTCGATTTTCCCATAATCTATTGAGTAAGGCTGTATACTGATTGTTTACCTCAAGTTGTGTGCCTTGCTCAGGGGTATCAATTTAGCCGAGCCTATTAGTTCTTTGTTCAGTCTCTGTGTGACTGAAATGAGTCATATTTCATAGGCCTAATGATGAAGCCTAATCCTCCGAGGGCACTTTAACTTACATTCTTGAATCACATATGCCCGTGCATTCCTTGTTGTGTGGACTAAAATAAAAAGGCATACAAAAATAGATTATTGTCTTGTCGTGTCATTATAGGCTACATTATAGAAGGTATAGCTCTGTTGTGTTTCAAATGACTGAGCCTGCATTTAAAAATATTGATTCCTATCTCATAATACATCGGACTTTGAGCCTATGTCTGCCTGCTCATCACTGTGTCCAAGGCCATTGTCTTATTCTCAAGATCTCAGCTATAGTATGGTAAGTAACTCAAAAGTAGTGTAATAAGGGATTTATTAGTCTACACAGACTGTAAAATTGTAGTGTAATATATTACTTTAAAATGAAGGTAACTAGTAATATGTTATCTATTGCATATTGAAAGTAACTTGCCCAAGCACACAAGAAGTGCCATCAGTAATCGAGTGCACTTAAGTTTTCCTTGATGTCCATAAGGAGCCTGTAATAAGTTAACAGGATGCGTGGGTCCTATATATGAAGGAAACAAACCTCCTTTTTTCATAGACAGTTTGGTTATTAAATGTACAATCTTTCCATCACAGCCCTGCTTCAGCCTTCTCTGTTACTGACAGCATAATTTTCCCCCATCATGCAGAGTTCCACTCTGAATTCATTTATTTTCATTGTGAAATTCAAAACGGTTGGCAGACCACGTGGCACCCTATCGTGGGCTGTAAGGCGTCACTGCTGCAGCAATCCTCTAAATAATAATGGCATACAGTCCTGTTAGAGACTCTATGGGCAGAGAAGGGTTAAAGAAAACACACGCAGTTGACGCAAACAGGCGTGGACAAAGACAAACTAGGAGACACATGGACAGACATACGCTAGGATACACACACAAAGTCACACACAGCTTGAGGGGCCATAGAAACCTCAGTTGACACCTCAGTGAGCAAAGTGGAGCCCAAATGTGGATCAATTGAAACGAGCGAAAAGGGAATTTCAGTAGTGATTAGTGGTTGGTCTCGCCATTCAGCTTTTCCACTGACTCTCCTGCTCACTGTTTCCTCAGTCCCGCAGCTCTTCCTCTCAAATTGTTCAGAAAGTGCTCCCTGCGCGCCAGGATTTGTGTAGCAACATGTTGCCCACAAGTTGGCATGCTGTGTCAGGCATGAGTTGAGTTGAGGAGACGTGAAAGCAAGTGAAATCTGACACAGTTCATGCACACAGGATCTCCATCCTTGTTGAGGTAAGTGCATGTTTGCTTAGCGATCACTGTCCACTCTTACACCGCCCTGCTGTTTAACGACTAAATGAAATGTAAAAACAGAAGCAGGCCATTGTGACATTGATTTCACTGCCATATGTGCTGTTTGTTTAGAGAACAGAGGTCTTCTTAGAGTTATAAAAACACTGTATGCCTTGCTAAGGGCTCTCATTTAATTAAAGACTACTTTCATGCAGTGCAAACAGCAGTATTTTTATGGTATTGGTCTGTGTCTCACGGCATGAGCTGTGTGTGACAGATGTGTGCAGCATGTGCTGTATGGGCAAACATGAGCCCTTCTGCTAACTGGATTCTGTCTGATAGGGATAGAGCTAATCTAATTCAATAATTGGTAATGCAGTTAAACAAACCTGCCACCACCGCGATGTTGTAGTCTGTCGGAGACCTTCAATCGATGTCCCCTGAGAAGGGCAACCTGTTGCAGTTTGCTTCCAGGATATTGTGCATGTGCGTGTCTTCTTTTTTTTTTTGTTCTGTGTATCCTGGTTGGTGGTTGTCTTGCCGGAGGTCATAACATAGACGTTTAACTAAACCAGTTGGCCTGAGGTGTGTGTGTGTTTTTTTTTTTCCATCTTGCTTTCCCCTTGAGTGCAAATACTGGATACATGCTACAGTATCATAGCTACAATACAAATACAAACACCATGCAGTACAACATGGTTACTGAAGTGTCACCTCAACACGAACATCTTACTGTAGTGTGCCCTCTGCATGAGATTGCTCCCTCTGGCCTCTGGGTTTCTCATCATTTCCTCCCCTTTGCCTCCCCCTTGCCTCCCCCCCTGCTGATCCCACTCAGCGCTGTGTCCCTGCAGGTGTGTGTACTCTATGTGAACGCTCTAGGGGCTCGCTTTTTCTCGGCGGGAACTTGTGCAAGCACACGAGCAAATATGACATGTTGGTATTTTTCAGACTTTCAAATTAGCGCCGTCTTTGGTACATTGTGCAAATGTGTTGCAGATCACGCGGTGCAGTAGAAACAGGCTCTGTGGATATCTTAACAATATCTAAACAATGTGTAGCATATACACCAGGCTGCTGTAAAACAACCATCCAGACATCTGCACACATCAGATTGGTCAGGTATAACTGCGTCCTGCTTTATGCACGACATCCATAGACAAACATGCAGTCCATTTAAAAATCCTGACACAATTAATGTGTCACTCCCCTTTTTATTTTCATGCTCTTTCCAATTCACGTCCTGTCTACTTCTTTTTTTCCTCTCTAAAAAACAACTGCAGTAGGGAGCAGCCACATGCATCATAGCTTTCTGTCCAAAGTGCTGGTTCATTTTCAATTCTGAAGATGCAATTTTAATGGCAATATGATGTGATGCAGCAGAATGATTTATATCATTTTTTATTAATGAGTCATGAAGCTTGCAATAGTCAGAGAATTATTCTAGAAATTGTTTTTTTATATCTTTCTCTTAAACATCTTCAACTATTGTTCTGTCACAGTTTGTTAGCAATAGAGTTTAAAGGTTAATGTGAAAGTCATCTTACAACACCAATATTGTGGAATAAAATTGAGTTTTAAGTTTTTTTTTTCTACATAAGAAGAAAAAGAAAATTATTTTAAGAGGATGATGAGGAGTCTCACAGCCTGAGGAAAGAAGCTGCTCAGTAGCCGGGCGACTTGGCAGCCGATACTTCTGTATCTTTTTCCAGATGGCAGCAGGGTGAGCAGACTGTGGCTGGGATGGGTGTTGCCTTTTTGTATCCTTTGAGCTCTGTGCAGACATCTCACTTCACTGATATCACTGATGATCTGTAGATGGGTGCCAATGATGTTCTGGGCGGTTTTAATCACCCGCTGTAGAGCCTTCCTGTCCTGGGCCGTGCACGAACCGTGCCTGTTTGTGATTTTTATTCCAGTCAGGATGCCCTCGATTGCTCCTCTGTAGAAGTTGCCAAGAATTTGTTTTGGGGAATTTAGCCTTCTTAAGTTTTCATAAGAAGTAGAGCCTTTCCTGTGCCTTTTTTTTTTTTTTTTTTAACAGAGTGGTGATGTGCGATGACCTCCCCCACCTCAGCAGCTCATACAGCTCATGATGCTGATGTCGTCCACATACTCCACTATAGAGTTCTGTCAATGTCTGGCAGTGCAGTCATGGGTGCACAGTGTGAACAGCTTAGCACACAGCCCTGGGGGACTCCGGTGTTGAGCACTAACGTAGAGGAGATGTGGCTACCAATCCAAACTGTCTAGGGTCTGTTTGTGAGGGAGTCCAATATCCAATTGCAGGGGGTTTCAGTCAAGCCGAGTGTTGCGTTTTCCAATCAGTTTCAAGGATGAGAGTGTGGGGCAGTTTCTTTATTTCACTTTCACTTTCTCTCCCTCTTTCTCTCCCCCTCTCTTTCCCCCTCCTGCTTTCTCTTTCTTGGATAAAGGAAAATCAGGTCATCATATTTGCTCATAATTATTAAGTCATTCTCCATAAGTCTTCGCCACGCAGTACAGATATCCGTTGTGTCCAGCCCGTCACAGTATACTTTCACTAAAGCTTACAATGGTCTGCACAAAGCATTATGATACAGATTAATGTGTTGAAAATTGAACAGGTGGTCTAAAACATGCACACAAATGAATGGCATGCCATTTTCCACTTAAGTGAGCCTTTGCCAGCAAAAGGAATTGTACAAACAAGTGCAACTATCAAACATATGAAGGTTCATATATTAGAAGAAAGTTGCTCTGAGTGGCAGCGGATTTGTTTTGGGAAGCAGAGAGTCGTTGTAGGTGAGTTGGTAGTCTGTCCTAAGTTGGCTTCAGCCTCAAGGGCTGCTCTGACCCTAATAGTGAGATGGAAAGATTAAATGTATTGCTGAAGAAGAGGCACATTAAGAAATGGTGTAGTCGACCACAAAGGAAATGTTCTCTTTCTGTGCCTTGCAGCAGGCATGCAGGCAGGGAGAAGCATGTAATGAAGAGCATAATGCTTTTAGTATCTTCAGTCACATCTCCGTTTTGTTATACTTAGCTAACAGAAGCACTTGTGTCTAGACTCATATGTCATAGTCATTAGTTAGTATGTTGATGAAGGTTCTCAGTCGTACAGGTCATGGTAATTCTCAGTGCTCAGTTCAGAACTGAAGAAGCCTCTTGGATGAGTCCAGTTGCCTACGATATAGCACTTAGAACCATTAGTTGGTAGTTTGGGGCGGTGTGTCACGTGCTTTCACCGCTTATAGCAGCAAGATTAGCAAATATCCTAGACAAACAGATAAAGTGACACGATGACACTACAGAATATGTGTAATTAAGATTAGCGAGATGGATGCAGCCTCAAGACAAAAATGTTATTGTACTATATGTGTGCAGTAAAACAGACTTTTAAATAGGCTGAGCGAGGGGAGACTAGACACTGGTGTTACAGCATGTTTGACTACCACACATACATGTCTTTTCTAAAACTGATCCAGCAGTTTTGGCGGAGCAGCAGCACTGAAAGACCTCACGCTACGTTTCCGTGTGTGCAGAGTATGTAGACAAAACTTAGCCGGTGTTTAAACAAAGCTAGATCTCATGACACTCCTGTAAGTTCATAGAAACTGAGAGACGAGATAATAGTATAATCAGGCAGTATGCAAATGTTTTAGAATACTTACTGGGAAAATGGCTCCTTCCTTAGCACCATTGCATTAATAGTTATTTGTATCGAATCATTCATTTCAGTGCAGACTTTCACGAAAGCCATGAATTTACCATTTGAAATACAAAAAAGAGAACATAAGTTTGGACTATGGTTGCATTTGTCTTTCACAAGATTAGGGGATTAAGTCGAAGGCCTGATATGCTCTTTTTCATGTATTCATGCATTTCTTGCAATTTCTTTTTATGTTTAAATGCTTTACTGTTCAAAAGCACATTATTTTTTTCATACTAAGCCCTGCTGCGGCGCCTTCATTCGCACCCTGTCTGCACGCTCTGTTGTAGGGCCTGTCGGAGGGTATAACCACGCTGATCAGTCGTAGAACAGAGTAGGTGGCAGCTGTCTGTGAAGCAGCAGGTTTTTGTCAGCTTTAAGTAGTTTTTTGTTGAACTTTCAAGGGTTTGTTTGAAACACCACAGGGCTGGCGCTTTGCTTTTAGCTTAGCTGTGGTTGACAATTGAAGACATCTTTAAACCTGTGTCGTCTGGGTCGGAGTCAAATGCATTGTCCTCAGCAGCTGCAGTTTAAACAGCACCTGTAGTTAAGTCTGATTCCAGTTGTTGTGAAATCACCTAAACTCCTGTATAGCTCACTGAATTTGAGGTTGGTCTGCTGCAGACGTGGTTTAAAGAAGGTCATACAATTCAGTATCAGGACTAACAGAGCCGTGTTTACTTACTTTAGCTGATTGGACTTCTTCTCAGATCTGTGTGGTTATATGCACAATGCTCTTGATTGACATGTAGGCTGGGACAACTGACTCCTTTATGTTCGTCTACATCGCAAAGGTCCACCCACACAGAACCTGAAAAGAGGTCTAATGAGCCAGGCTAACTGAAAATATCTGTGCGTGAGTGTTTGCAGAAGGCTTTCAAAACCCATCTCCTTTCTTCTAATCCTCACATCCTCTTCATTACTGAAGTAGCTTTACAATCTGATAGCAATTAGAGATGATACCTTTCACCTGGCCTCACCTGCTCATTAATGCCATGGAAACAGCATGTAGGGGCAGTCATTTGGTTAACCAGAAACCATTTACTTTTGGAGAGGACAAACACATCCTCTCTGGGTAAATAGAAACACAGATATCTGAAAACGGTGATCTTTTACTTCCTACTTCAAGTCAACACACACCGCCAAATCATCTTTTTCTGCTTTAATTCTTGCCATCGACAGAAAAAAAACCATGCAAAAAGTAATAGAGATTTAAGGTTTCAAACTAGCAGGGTAGTATTTATGTTGCAGTGGTGCGTTCTGAGATAATGTTTTGATTGGCAAACTGACAGATGCTGGCTGTGGTCTGGAATAATGGGCGGCAAAACAGTATGATGCATGTTTGTTTATATGAAGACTTCCCAATGCAAAGCACTTCTGGGAAAACTACCTTTTTTCATAACCACAGTTGGATGAGAAGTCAATATTTAGTTTAATGTCTCGGCTTACTACAGTGTTCCAAGGGATGTAGAGTGTAGTGGAGCAAAACGCAGAGATGAAATGGGAAGAAACGTCTTGCCAACCCTGTCAGCACACCTAACAGCTCTGAAGGTGTATTAACTGCTTCACTGTAAAAATAGTTTACTTTGCCTTTAATTGCCTTGGGTTTTCTCCTGTTCTGTTGTATGATATTTCAACCGCCCGAAACCAGTGCTTAGACTGTAAATTTATGATTTTTCAGAGAGTAAGGCCATGCATGGTCAAACCACGAACACCTGGGTAATCACTATCAAGTTGCATTATGAACACAATCATATACGTAACATCAATCTTTATGCTCCAACTCCAGCCAGCTGCTCCTGATAAAAGTCTGACACTAGGCAAAGAAACAATGTTTTTCCTCCGTCTGAGGCTGCAAAAGAAGAAAATTATTTTGCATTGGAATCTAAATGCTTTGAATACTTTTCGTGAGCCATTATATTCAGTTCGGCTAGTAGACTGGTCAATACAGCTGTGGAATTCTTTGCCTAATAGACGTGATTTACAGCATTATACAAACAGTATAATGTTCCTGCTATGATCCTAATTAAGACCATGTTCCAGATCAGAGAAAATCACTAATAAACAATGTTATTGTATTTGTCTATTATTGTATAACCATACATTTTATTGTAATATTACTGTTGGTGCTGTATCAAGTAGCCCATAAATCTTGAGCAAGTACACATCTGCTTTATTTGAAAGTGAAACTCCAGTGAACCTCTTAGGAATCTAGATCATTTTGAGATATTGCAGAGATGAAGCACTTTTATAAACCTTTGGAGATTTCCCATAACTAAATATCTTTTAGTAGGATTACCCAAACCTTCACTCAGATGGGTTAGAAGGGGTCAAAATTTTAAGTGAAAGCACGATGCCTGTAACACGAAAAAAACATCAGGTGCTGTGAGATCAAGTGAGGCATGAAAGCGAGCCTGACTAAAGACGCCTGTGTTTTCTGTCGCATTTTTCCCTCGGTTGAACAGAGCTGCAAAATGTGCTTTATGCATTGAAAAGGTCTCCAACATTAAAAATAACACAACAGGTATTACGTAGAGGAGGTTCTTTTGGTCATGTTTCCAGTCGCGTCAGATGTGCCTCACTGTGTGTGTGTGTGTGTGTGTGTGTGTGTGTGTGTTGTTCACTTCTGTCCATCTGAGCCTGTCCCCAGTCAACCCTTCCACCACTGGCTGACTGATGTAGCTGTAGCCTAATTTTAGTTTATGAGGTGTGGGACCGCTGGGTGTTACCCTAGCTGCCATTTTAGATGAGGAGGCTGGGAACAGTCTGCCTCACGGGGCTCCTATCTGTCGTAATTATCTCATTGTCAGGGGTTGGACAAGGGGCTCGGACCTCACTCGCTTCCTTCAGCTTCCCTCGGCTCCTCACGTGCACGCTCACACGTCCAAGAGCACGGAGGCCTGATGTGGGCGCTGCCTTGGCCTTGCAGAACCTCGGCATGCCGCACTGCTATTGGACGGATCTCATCCCGCTGAGGAAAATGTTATCTAATGCATACTGTTGAGAGTGGCAAGATCTAGGCTAACATCAGACAGGACCGCACAACCCAATTAGTCCAAATTAGATATGTGATTTGTCCTATCTGAATCGTTTTGGATCCGATTTAGGAAAATACAGCAATTCTTACTGCTTTGGTTTGGTGTTTAGACTGGGTGCAGCCTATTTACACCAGCCGCCTCTCTTTGGGTTGTGTTGTTGGAGCCCTGCTCGGCCTCAGTTCTTAATCTCCATAGGAAGTGTGCATCTGTGTTTTCAGTCCCTTGACAGGATGTGTGTGTCTGTGTTATGGTCCCCTGGTAGGACGCCGCAGATGGTGGAGGGCTGTGTTTGATGAGGTTTCGTACATCGCTTGAAGTATTGACCTGGACTGGCTGCTGTGTCTCCTGTAGCTTAGTAGCTGTGAAGTATAGCAGAATATACTTTCAGGTCAGGATCCAAAAATAAGCTAAGCAACTTTGGGTACACTGATTGTGAAATTCTGGGCAAGAGCCTGCACAAAATTGATGTGACAAAACAGATAAATATTGGCCATTGCTGTTGGCGAATGTCTAATATCGGCCGATACCAGTGTTCAGCTGATATATCGCTGCATCTCTAGAGAAAATAAAAGTAGTAGTAGTTCAAATTTTCTGCTGGGTCCACCCTCTGTGTCACGACTAATTGTATCTTTTAATGAACCTGTACACTGGGTGAGATTAGCCCTTATTAGCTGCTGTATAATTGCACAGCCTTCGTGAATCATTCTGTGTTTTCATAAAGACAGCCTACAGACATCTCAAAAGCCTTTATTCATCTGCATTTGTCATGCCGGGGGTGGACTGTAAGCCCACCCAGCTAGTAGTTTTTTTGTATCCTCTGTTGATGTTGTCTCTGATCTGTGTTCCCCACATCAAATGCAGACATCCCCCCTACCCCGCCGCTGTACTCACCACCCTGTCCCCCGGCCTCTCCAGCCAGCTCCTGTCACACACAGCTGTTTCCCTCGTCCATCTCTCCTGCCCACCACTGCTCTGTTTTATCTCTACGCTCCTCACGTCTTCTCACCTCCTCGTACGTCTCGCTGCTTTTATTTTCTCTCCACTCTCTCGGATCTGTCTCTCTCTGCCTGTTCATTTTTCCCTGTTGCTTTGTCTTTCTCCTCCTCACCCTTACTTTCTGTCTCTATTTCTCCTTCTTGCTCCATCAGCCATCCTCTTTGTCATCTCACCCATCAATGTCCAGTTTCCCTCGTGTTTATCCCTGGGAGGAAATGAGCGGTTTCTGCATGAAATGTGGAACTTCAATCTCTGCAAAACCTGAGTAATGGCAGGGTGCTCACTCACACAGATGGACACGCACGCACACACACACACACACACACACACACACACACACACACACACACACACACACACACACACACACACACAGGCAGACATTTTCGCCAATAAAACTAGCGGTGAAGACATTAACCTTCAGCACACCTATTTTTAGAGACTAAATCACAGCCTTGGTGATAGGAAAGTACATGATTGTTGTGATTATATGTTTTATGGGATTTTCTGTATATTAGACAATATGTATGCTGTCTGTAATTATTATGATGAAGGAGACTTGGCACTATAGACTGAAACACACAAAATCGAAACACACCTCAGAGTATTCCCATCATGACTTAATACCGGCTGAGCTCTAAGACTATACATAGTATGTCACGTTCTCAATTTTGCCTGACACATTTGAGGCTGACGTAGGGAGAGCCTATATTTGGTGGTGTCATCAACAATATTACAGTTTCCTGTCAGGGCCCCCCACCTCCCCTCCCTGAGATGGATATCTTGCGTGATGCTACACGTGCAGGTGCGTCACGTGAATCAGGCCTGGCTCGCTTTTTGTGTTGGAAGAGGAGAACAGTGCACATCCAAACTGTTTAAGGCCAAGTCAGAGATAAAAGTAGACTTAGTGGAACATTCTGCCCTCAGATACTTTAACCGTCAGATACGCTCAACTTGTGTTCTACAGGCCCACCCAGGGGTTGTCCTGTGATGATTTAGTGCACGTTAATGCAACCTGTCTTGCCAATTCATACCTCACAACTTCTACCGTACATATTACCATTGCAAGGCTCTGCATTTCGGCAGGACAGCGCTTGTATTTCTGAACTCAATTGCAGCCCAACAAATCCAGCAATGCCTGTCTTTTTGGGAGTCTGAATAAGGCACGTGTTTGAAAAGGCTTGTGCTTGAGATGCAAGATATTTATTAAACCTTCTGCTGTTGCGCTGCCTGTAATCGCATAATCAGGTGATTTAGGAGCCAAGAAAAATTAGATTGTATGACTGCAGTGATTGATTCTGTTTCTACTCTCTAGACCCTTTATCTTGTCACTTAGTGCCTAATGGCTTAGTAATAAATGATAAAAATGTTTATACAGCATGTCATTATTATATTGCAAGTATGGAAATCTACTGCTAAAAGCCAGACTCAGAGTAAAGCTTCATTTAGGCTTCTGCTTTGAATCAGCGCTGGCTCTGCATAGATACATCCCTGTAGACCCTGTGGTCTGTGTGGTAGCATCATGTTTTCTAGCATCTACTCTGTTGTTTAGCAGTGGTGCTAATACAGGGTATTGTGTCCTATAGTTTTCCCAGTAAACACACCACCCTGGTTGGCTGTTTTAAGTCCCTCCTGACCAGCCAGCTGCTGCTACTCTTGGGTTACTCACCCTCTGGAGTCGCTCTTCGCTGCTGGACTGTCTCTGGACTAGAGAGAGCGGACATGCCGGATATTTGAAGGGCGGACTGCCCCTCCACGAGCAGCCCGCTGGCAAATGCCGCCTTGGTGAAACCAAGTAACGGTAAAGCTCAGTGTGTACGGCAGTCCTCCCTGCACACACTTGGCCTGTCCACTCTGCCTAGCTCACCCTCACCCTCCATCTGAACACTTTGTATAAGCTCCTATTTATATAAATATAGCACCTATACCTGCTCAATAATCAAAAAAACACATTGAAAACTCACTTTTGGCAGCATGGGTCCTTTAAACCCTGCCCTGTTGAGGTCTAGAACGTTTTCCTGTCTTTCCTCATTTGTTGTTGTCAAGCAAACATGAATACAGTGGATCTCATTGAGCACCCACATTCAACTCGAGTAATGCCATGTGAAGTATTCATTCTTTTCAGTGGAAACAAGAATAATCGTTTATTATTTGGGGTCATATTTTGGGCCAATGGCTGAGATATGAAAGCTTGATAACATCGTTGATGCTCTCTCCTTGTATGCCAACATCCTGGTTTTGCTCATGTGTTTTTTTTAACCCAAAATAACCCAATTTTCCTGCATATCAGGTCTTGTTACTGGTTAATTAATTTGACATGTAGTTATACTACTTCTCAGCGGATTATTATATATTTATATTTTTGGATGAGCCCCTGGAGGGCCAGGTACAGTAGCTGTGCTCAGTGAATTCAGCATCTCCTTGTGACTACAGGAAAGAGAAGATATATATTGTGTGGTTTTATGTTGCATGAGTTGTGTCCTTGAAACCTCCACAGGCCTTTGCACCTGGCTGTTATAGATTTTGTGCTAACACTTTCTCTCTATCCGTCTTTTTCTCCTCAGGTTTGTGAGCAGCCATGACGAAGTCCTACGAATTTAACTGGCAGAAGCACCTGCCAGAGTTCATGCAGGAAGGCGCCTCCTTCGACAGGTTTGATGAGGTAAAAATGACACATTTTCTTGGATGTCTGGAGATGCTTTCTTGGCGGTTTCTATAAAGCATGAGAAATAAATAAAAATAGAGCCGCTCCAAATCTAAAAATAAACAGCCCCTTAACCTGTTTATGACAGCTTCCTGATCCATCATGACATTCTCTGATGAAGTGAACATTTAAGTTTAATATCCTCGATGAGCAAATGAAGGTTTAGCCCGTAATGCGAGCTGTATGAGTTTGTCAATAACCTTGTTGATACTGACATAGGTTATTTGCCCTGTCCCATTATCATCTTTCAACCTTAATGACCATTCCCGGGTCAGTCATTAGCGCGCACTCGCTCTCTCTCTCTATCTAACACACACACACACACACACACACACACACACACACACACACACAAAACGTAGCCGAGGCGTCTCCTTTATAACCTAACACGTCATTGTGGTAATCAGAGCTCTGGCTGTAGGCAGGCCACATCGATCAGCCTCATTAAGAAGCTTCGGCATGGCGACTACTTGTCTGCAACGCATCCACCGAGAGTGTGTAAACGTGTTCGAGTCAAGTTAGTTTTTATTTAGATAGCCTGGCATCATGAATCTGCCTCAAGGGGCTTCTTTGTTTTTACATAGTCTATTGATAATATTCCTCACTGGTCTATTGATTTATGATAAGTGGAAGTAGAGTTGGGTAGTATGATTGAAATCAGTAGAAAATATGGAATAATTAAGTTCTGGAGAGAAAGAAGTGGTAAAAATCCTGAGACTTTATCAGAGCTCCTGTGGTGCTCACACTGCCACTGTTGTTTGAATATTTAATACCAGTGTCACAATATTAAGATTGGCATCAGGATGTAAAATACAGTTACTAAGTGCTTTACAGAAGACAAAACACTACAACATAATGAACTCCATCAGAAAATAACAAAATATTAAATTATTTGTCACTTACAGCCACGAGAACTGTATTTCCTGTCCATCCAATGTTAATATAATTAAAGACTTACACAATTATTTGCCCATAACATTAGTGTCACCAAATATTCATCTTGCTTTGTGTGCATCTATGTATCTGTATCTCTATGACCCTTTGTAAGTCTTCCTGTCTTTTTGCCCACGTTTCCTCTGACTAACTTAATCAGGACACTTAGCTAGGACATTTGCCGAGCAAAGGCAAAGTGTGTCACACACACGCGCATGCACACACACACACACACACACACACACACATACACACGCACACGCCCTTTGCACACATTAGGAAATCCCCTCAGTCCTCTCCATTTATGTGGGCATCAGCGGGGGGAGGAGGATCCCTCTTAGGCAAGGGAAGAAAACTTGAAAGCGCGTAGGGAAAAGCATCATCAGAATCCACAGCCATGTCAAAGTGAGCCATGAAACTGGGCCGGCATGCTTCTGAAGAGAGTCCTCAGTGTGTTGCTGCTGTGAGTACAAGCCAGGCTCAGGCTGGACGGGGTTAGAACTGGCCTGAATCCTAATAAGGTCGACCTGTGTCAGTCACCTTAAAGGTTAGAATGTAGAATGTCAGCTGGAGCGTACCACTTTGCAACTGATGAGTCCTTACTGATATCATACTTTCTTTTATCAGAAGCGGAGGACTGCAACTAATGATTATTTTCATTATCAAGTGATCGGCTAATTTTTTTCATGATTAATGCTCATCACGAGGCCAAAGTGATGTCTTCAGTTTTCTTCTGCTTTTGTCCACGATCATTCCAATACCTGAAGACTCTTCATTTACTGTCACAAACAATCACAGACAAAGAAAAGCAGGAAATCCTTACATTTAAGATGTTGGAACCAGCAACTGTTTTTGCTGGAAAAAAGACTGAAATGGTGACAAAAACTTGGTGGTAAATTCCCTCATTCAGTAACAAAGTGTGTCATTATTACGAACACGGCGTTGTCACATCTTCCACTTACAAAATACTATCATTCATTCTCTGTGTCTGTGTGAGAGTAAGTGAATAGTTACTCTGTTGCCTGGTGAATACAAAGCCTCCAGGGGACATCTGCTTCGATTGAAATGACGTACACCGAGTCCCCCTCACAGACATAGACATGCTCTTTATCAGTCCCTCTCACACTGGCACTTATACACGCACACACACACACGGGGACAAAAACATACCAAAATAGCAAGGGATATTTTCCACAAAACATTGTACTCTGTGTGAAACCCCACTGAGTGACAGATGGTAGAGACGGGTCGTGTGCAGGTGTGTGTTTATATGTGCGTGTTCCTACATAGTTGTCAGTGCGATACAATGCTTTAAAGGGTGATTGTGTCTTATTTATAAATGTAATAAGATATTTTGACATATATTTTCATGGTATGATTTTTTTTATTTCGCACTGTGTTCTTGTGTCTTTCTAGTTTTCACTTGTTATCTGGCTCATTGTACTCTTGTCTGTCGTAACCTTCTGCTTAACTGGAGGATGCTTTAAATGCTCTATAGATTCCCAATAATTCGTCAATTTTTGTCTCGGGAGTGAGATGTTTTAGATGAATTTCCCCTCTCTGACAAGTACAGAGGCAGGAAGGTCAGCAGTCAATGAGATCCTCAGTCATCATTCATGCAAACAGCCAAAGGGCTTCCTCTGTGTGAGCGTGTGTGTGTGTGTGTGTGTGTGCGTGTGCGTGTGTGTGCGTGTGTGCGTGCGTGTGTCTCATTCATTGTCTCACTGATTGGAAATCAATCACTTGAGATCTGACTAATGTTTGGTTTCCATGGGGAGTGAACAGCCTCATATTGACAGACGGTTGTGGAGGCAGATAAAAAGAGGTCAGAATCGTGAGACCCTGAAACAAGAAAACACACTTGTTCCTGTCGCTTGCTTGATAACTCATTCTAATTTTATAACTCCTACTCGGGGATCAGTTATCAGTTCATAATAGTGGTTTGGTGGATTAGATTAAAAAAAAAAAATCACCTTTCCATCCATGAAATAGACTTAACTGGAGAATATAGCCGTACCTGCTTGCTGTTCACATAAAGATTAGAAAATGGTAATACTTTGAAGTTGACTGAGAGGCAGCATAAGCCTATTATACATGCAGTGTGTGGGCATAAAAAAAGAAATTTAGTATTGAAGGAATATCAGACGTGGCTGAAATAAGAAAATAAGTGAAGGAGAAGGTGAGAGTAATTACTTTGCATTTTTGCATTATCTGTCATTATCTATGGTGCATTATTCTGTAAGTCTTTCACTGCTGAGCACCAGGCGATCAGAGGAGACAGACAATGCATTCCAATACCCACGCTACCATACTATTTAGTATTCTAGAAAAAGATTTAGCAAGTCCCAATACATACTATGTCAAGTGCAGTATTTCCAAAAATACCAAGATGTCATTCTGCATCTGGTCGCATTTTTTCAGTGTGCCAGCCAGTATGCTTCTCTGGCTCCTCTGACCCACAATCTGCTGCACAGCAGAAGATACGCCACCTCGACTGAGCGGGCGAGAGAGCACAGATAGATGACGGAGCGCATACCTTTTCTTTCTATTTGAAATTTTCACATTATGGACTGTAACAGATGTATGATGAGCACAATGTTATGATGAAGCATATTGTCTCAATCTTAGACATACTGCGTGCAACAATATGTACTTTGTTGGACAGCTGCAGTGCATACTCTCATTGTACAGTATACATAGTTTTTTGCTCCAGCTCAGGTGAATTAGTCTACAAACTTATGTGAATTAAAGTGTTGTTATTAATGAGGTATGAAGGCATTTTTAGACAAATGAGAGGTTTTCTACATGGAAGTTATTGTAAACAAACATTATTTGGTTCTATAATAGAAGTAAAAGTAAAAGTTGGCATCTTGGAACGCAGCTCGAGGGGCCAGACCCTGGATGTTTCATGAGAAATGGATACAGTTTTGGAGGCAGAGACCTGTTCCTGGTAAAGCTGCTCAGTGGTTCATGAAAACAAAAATGTTTGACTTCACAGGTATAAAATTTGATGTGTAACTGGTTTAGCCCCCAGCTAACTTGAATTGGGATAAAATAATTGACTCCTCCACACCTTCCATGTGTTCTCGGATTTAATTGATTAAATTCTTATTATGACAAGTCATTTTTTGGAGGATGTCATGCTCAAAAACATTTACCAACCATTTTCCAGCCACTTATTTTACAATATTAGTTATGGGGAAAATCTTTTTGGCCCCTGTGCATCATGTGACGTTGTAATTACACACTTTGACCACAATGTCAAATTAACTTCAAAGTCTGGCACTCGTCCTGGGGGCTTGGGCATGTCAGGCAGCACTTCTTGTTTACATCACCCAGCCAACGGCTCATGTTGATCCCACTTGTTAAATGCTTGAGGGCATGTTTATGGATCAGTGTGTGCGTGTGTTTGCGCGAATTACTTGGTTCGGATATGTGAGAGTGTGTGTTACATCACCTTGACGATTAGTCATGCGGATGGAAATGAGTTTCTGTGTACGTGTTAAAGTTACGTTTATTAATAACTTTAATGCAGTTAATGCAGACATGGTAACATAAATCTTTAACACATTAGATGCCAATTGTTTCAGATTGTTGTGATGAAGGGTACAAACAATGGATAAACACACACACACCAGAGCTGCACGATATTGGAAAAAAATGACATTGCGATTTTTTTTAACCCTGCGATATATATTGCGATATGAAAAAATACAGGAATTTTTATCAGATGACCTGAATATCACTTTATGTTTTGCTGCACTGCTGCTATCTTGTGGACAATTAACCTGCACTGATCTTACCTCTTTTTGTGAATGTTAGAGTATGGCTTCTGTCTGTTTTAGAGATATTCTTATTGTTATCTTTTATTGCTTGCTTTTATTGTGCTGGGACCTGAGTACATGTTTCGTTCTATCATGTGCAAACGTGAACTGCATGACAATAAACAAACCTTTGAACCTTTTGAGCTCTCCTTCTTAAAATGGAACATTCTAGCTTCATAATTACATTAAGTAACTAACAATGAGTGATAAACAGGTTATTCAACCTTTTATTCAACAACTGACATATTTTACAGCAAAACTAAACATCTTTCTTTTTATCAAAAATGATTTATTAATAATAATAATAATTAGAGCAGCTCTACATCAGATTCCTGAGTGGTCCACAACCCCTTTTTTGTAAATAGTAGAAAATAAATAAACAAGCTTTAACAAAAGAATATTACAATAAATAAATAAATTAAATAAGAGCA
>OMLP01033189.1:0-10096 GCA_900302685.1 Spondyliosoma cantharus | reverse complement strand
ATCGATCCAAGTCACGTATATGTATATTCATTTTGACGTGGCTTGAACACTACTATTCCACACGGAGATGCCGGGGCTGCGACCGGCAAACCACTGTTAGACGAGCGCTACAGAGCACACAGTCACAGTGTAGGTGACTGTGTTGATGCCTGTCCAAAAAAACACGACTGTCAATAAATCGTCCAAAAGTGCATATTTTCCTTATATCTTTGGATGAAAGCCTGTGCTCACAATAACTGAGTCAATGTGGACACGTTAATCTTTCTGGCAAAAAATATGAAGGTTGAGTAAAACTGAACAGGGCTACATGCTGGAACTGTTAGTGCTGCACTTTACTTGTGGAAAAGTTTTGTTAAAAGACTTTAACAAGCTGTGAGGAATTTATATTTATAACATTTCATATAGTTTTTGTTTGAGAATATTGTATTCATTTAAAAGCTTATTTTATATACATTTAGTTTATTTGAGAATAATTTATTAACTTATTACCAGGCAGCGCTTTACAACAGTATTCTATTTTTTTAAATTTTATTTTCGTATTTTGTATGTTACAATAAATTGTTGGTTTACAAAAGTTCTGAATACAAAACAAGCAAATTTATGTTTTGCATTTTGTTCCCATACTGTACCGAAAATGAACCGAACCGTGACCTCAAAACCGAGATACGTATCGAACCGTGATTTTTGTGTATCGTTACACCCCTTAGATTTGGTCTGTAAAATGTCAGGAATTGATCAGGAAGTGTTTCCTAAACCCCAAGATGATGTACCAAAATATCTTATTTTATCCAAAACATTCAGTTACTTCAGTTCAGAGGAAAATATTTTCACATTTTTTAAGCTGGAATTAGAATTTCGACTTTTTTTTTTTTTTTTTTTTTTTTAAGAAATTGTTGCAGCATTTCTTTGGAGACATTTTATTTGGAAAATTTCAGCACAACACATATTTATGTCTATTAGGCCTTTACAGGAGTTTATATGTTATTATTATATATTCTATTCTAAAAAAAAATACAGCAATTTAAACATCGGCAGAAATCAGGTTGGTTATTGGACAGTAAGTAACAATTCCCTAAACAGGTTAATTAGTGTTTTTTTTTTACATTTTCGGCTCATTGCGTCACTCACTTTCTGGAACAAGTCTTATAAAGTGCTTTAATGTGCGAACGCTTATGACTGTTGGTCAACTGATTAGTTCAGAAGGTTTTGGTTGACAAAGAAGTTCTTCACCCATTAGTCATATTTTATGAGCGTTTTGCAGGAAATGCATTTGTCGTCATTTAGTACGTCAACATGCACACAGTAAACGTGACCGCACAGGAAATCGGACGATGCATTCACATCCATTGAAGTAATGTTGTTACAGCCTGCTGCTTTTCTGTCACAGCAACATTTCTCTTGTCTGAGGTCTTTGTCAGACACAAGTCTGGTTTCACGGTGTGGATGAAGGGGTTAATGGGCTTGCAGCTGATAATTAGTGCTGTCTTACAGACTCTAATTGATGGGTTTCTTTGTTGCTTTTTCTCTTAATTTGGTATTCAGGGAAAACTAGTGCAGGCAGGATGAAATGGAAGCGGCTCACAGTATATTCCTTTCGGAGAGAGAAGATGAAGTACAGATATCAGCGATACCATTTCACTCCATCTTGTCTCTTGGTAGAGTTGTGGATTTGGTCAGCTGACTGAAAGTAATTTCAAGTCAAAGTTTACCCATCCTTTTCTCCGTGACAACAGTACATTATGAACAGTCCTTTCAGATTTCTGGTAGCATTTGGCACAAAAATATTATTTATAATATATTTTTTGGAAGATGCAGACATGATAAACAAAGATGGATGCGTAATCAGCAGAAGATGTTTGTGGATTTGAAGAGATAGTCTGAATATTGAGGGTTAAATTTAGAGATACACTAATTTAAGAACGCATTATCACTCTTATTATTTGTCTTAAATTTAAAAACAACAATCTCCACTGTGTCTGAAAAACGTATAATATATTTTTTGTTTTATTTCTCCGTCCAAAAATGGCAGATAAATAACAAATAATAAATTGTCTGAGTTTGAGTTGTTATTTTTCCAAGATTACTCAGCAGATTTATGACCATTCTGATCAAATTTCTAAATTTTTTAGACTTTGAGCTCAGTTTTACTTGCATTGGGTCTTTTATTATCACCCACACCCTCCTCTCTGAACCCCTCAGTGTTTCATTACCAGTCGCTCTTCTGCGGTCAGCGTCCTGAAGCGTCCCATGGCTTCTTTTATGATGTCGGTCTCCTCCAGGTCTGGTTGGTCAGCTGTGATACTTTTCCTGTTCTCCTCCAGCCAGAGCTGGAAGCCCGTCTTCGGCCTGAACGCACACAGTCAACATTACAACAAAGTCAATCGACCTTGAAGCTTCCAGCAAAGTCAGTCGAAAATTTTACCTCTTATTTTCAGTGTTATCTAGTGGTGAGGCTGGAGGCGGGACGTCTGGTTGTTTCTGCTGATCTGCAGCCTGCTGAATGTTCTCCTGAGACTTCTTATTGGCTGCCTTAGAGCCAGTCATCTGCAGCAGAGTGGACTGAGTCTTGAGGAAAGAGAAATAAGTAATAACAAGAGAATCTCTATGAGTTAACACTTACAGATTTATACTCAAGTCTGGCAACATGGATGCACAACATGCATGGTACTATGTACGGGTTTAATCAATTTAAATACAGATGCATTTGGGATCTGCTATCATATGTAGGTACATGACATCAATTTCTTCGGCATGGTTTAAGTATTTTTACCTTCGTTTTAGGTCTTGGGGCCAGCGGTTTGAGGACGGGGCCTTTGCTTCCTTTCCCCGCAGACACGCTGAGCGGACTTAACTTCTTGCTGGATGTCATGTTGTCCAGGATGTTTGTCACTCGAGGCTGACCGGACGAAGATGAAGGTTTCCCTGAGCCGAGCACCTGCATGTATCCCATCCAGACGTTATCAACAAAACGTGTCCGCTGCTCTTGAACTTACTCCCTTACATTCTTTTTGCAGGTTCAAGTTTAAATAATTATAAATCAAACAGTGCTGAAATCAAAATACTTTTGGATCTTACCTTGAAAGGGTTTGCTCGTCCAACTTTAGCAACTGCAAAGAAGAAAGAAAAGAGAGACATTAGGTGCTTTAAAATAAAAATTACAAATATTAAAATTGTGGCAATGACTAAATGTAATAATAATACACAGCAGTCACTACACCTCTGACTAAACAGTCGCATGATCAGACTACTACTAGTCATTTACAGAGCAAGATTCAGAGCAAGAGGATTTTCCTTCATCATAGTTACAAATATTGACACACTTTACACCGATGATACAACATACCGGATACTAACAGCAGCAAATTACTCTCTCAACCCTCAGTTATTCTGACGCCATCACATTTACAGATGTGAAATATTGGAGGTGTGTACTCACTTGGTGTCAGAGATGGTTTCACTGGTGAACCTGCTTCTTTAGCGAACGGATTCACACCTGCAGTGAGCGACACACACATCAGACACGCCATTAGCATCCTGTGCTGAGATCATACGCGTGTAAAAAGAAGCTGAAGGAAAACATTTTAACTGACGTTTTCTGATTTCGGTTGACTCCTCTGTCTCCATCTCCTGTCCATCCTCTTCCTCCCTGACCTCTTCTTCTTGCTCCTCTTCCTCCTCCTGATGACGTCTGTTGCTGTAACGTCCTCTGGTGACCTCACTCTGGCTGTACCTGTAACAAACACAAAATAAACTCCAGAATCGCACCTGAATTCTCCTTACTGGAGCACAACAGCGCTTGTAAAAAAAAAACGTTTGGCAATTAGTAACACCTCAATCCACATCCAGATCCAAGTGCTTTAATATCGACTGTCTGCCAATATCAAGTCTTAAGTTTACCAAGTTTCACTGATACTGGTACTGAGAACAATGCTTTTTTCCAAGATCTTATCTGAGTTACATTTTTCTACAAAACCTTTATCTGTTTAACAGTAAAAAGCTGACTTTCTGAGCTTAGCTTAACTTAACTGTCATGTTGAAATCTGTGCCAAGTAGAGTCAGAGTGACAGGGTGACTTAGGTTTGTCGTTTTGGATGGTGTGGCCAAAAACCCCGATCCAAAACAACCTTTTTTTAAGAGTTAACTTGCCAAAGTCATAACACCTGGAGAGATACAGCGTTGAGTCTTACAACAACAGGTGAGTTTGCTGTAGAATTTGAATAGTTACACTAATTACTACAACAGTTAGATGCATTCTGAATTACCCAGAGGTCCGTCTGGTGTATTCCAGCTCCTCTTCCTCTTCTTCTGGCCCTTCCTCCTGGATCTGGTTGGCTTTCTCCAGGGCGATCTCACTGAGTCGCTCGGCGAGAGCCATGCGTCTGGATCGGGACGCATATCGAATGGCCAAAGTCACCACGTTCTGAGTCATCAGCTGTGCCAGCTCCACACAGCGAAACTCTCTCTCCAGCTTACAGGACAACTGGAGGAAAACATCGAATCTGTATCAGTTTATTCAGCTAAACCAGTGATCATTATATAAATAAAGAGTGGTCCCTCAGCTGGTGTGTGAGGAGTACTCACTGCAAACATCTTCATGAGCAGCTCCTGCTGCTCCTTCTGGGATTGACTCTGCCCATCCTCGTCTATCTCGTAGCCGTTGGTCGACAGGAAGCTGTAGTGGTTGTGGAAAAGGGATGAACGCAAGAACTGCTCCTGGTGGACGAGAGGACGGTGAGCGTAATGTGCAATTTCAATTCACATCTGAGAAATTGTATGTCTCAAAAATGTGGAGACACAATAAACTTTTGACTGCCTCTCTGAGTTCATGAATCTCACATGTGAGCAAATCAAGCTGTCTCAGGTGTGTTTGGTATGTTTACCTCCATCTGTCCTTTCTCTGTGGTCGTCTGACATAGAGGCAGCTTGAAGGGCAGGATGGCCACAGCAGGTCTGGGCAGAGTGGGAGGGTACCTGGAGCCTTTACATGGAATACACCTGATTGGACGAGAACAGACTGGATTCAGGAGAGGAAGAAACCTTGAGGGCATAATTATTTACCACCGCTCACAACAGGATAATGAAGAAAATCAGGAAACTTTAAAGAACAGTTGCATTTTGTGCATATTGTATCCTGGTAATTCCAGATCAGTCCTACTAAACATTTTTTAGATTTACTCCCAAACTTTGAGGCAATACCAGGTTTCGGTTAACCGTTAGTGCTTTAAAGAGAAGATGACATGTGACCAACTTTTGAGCAGACATGAAGACAGACATGGTGAAGACGTTTGAATTCACCTGAGCTGCTGAGGGTTCTCGTGTACTCCAACAACCCAGTAGTGATCTGATTTACTTTTGCACGTCTCTCTGGTGTTGCACACTGGCGTCCATGTGTTGCCCAGGGAGCGGTTCAACATCCGGACCACACCCTCCGAGTCCACACAGCACGGGGTACCTAAAAATGAACAAAACACAATCAGGCTACCATCTTTAAAGTAAAAAGATGCAGTGTAGTCAGAGGGAGAAGCCGCTTATGTCAAGTAAAAATGTATCAACAAGGTGAGAGAAAGGTTTGCAGGAGAATCAAAAACATATATCTTTCTTTCTTGACGCACTGACCCTCAGCAGTGAATCCGAGCCAGGACAGGTGAGATTTGCGAGACAGTGGGAGGGGTTCGCAGTTGATGAGCTGCCTCTTCCTTTTACCAAACTGCAGCAGCTGGACACCAAGAGCCTGCTCCCCGTCGAAACCTGTAGCTGTGGATGGGAAATGACACACGCACAAACATAAGGCCAATGCATTGTTTCACCTCATGATGGATCACTTTATTATTTCTTGAGTAACTGATAAATCACCCATCTATAAAATATTAGAAAATGGCAGAAAAGAAATGCCATGATAATTTTGTGCCTCTGTTAAATTGCTTCTTTCTACAAATGAAGTTCAAAATAGGAAAATATTCTGTTTACAATTACCACAAAGAAAAGAAGCACATTCTCAGTTAAGAAGTGGACAATTAGGAATATCTAGCACTTCAATTATTAAATCGATATTCCTCAATTTATAGCATATAACTGTTTATGCTCTATAGAAAGCATTTGCATTTAGTCCAGCCGACTTTGTTGTCCAACTTTAAGTTTAGGTTTAGTTGCCAGACTAACCTAAACATTTTACTAATTTGAGCTTTTCTTGTAATTTAGTCAAGTATTATTCATTGATAGCAGATGGATCTCAGAGAGCTCGAGAAAGTGTGTATGTGTGTGTCTAACCCCTTTGGTATATGACGAGCAGCTGCTCTCCGTGTCCAGCCAAGCAGACTACGGGCCCTGGCAGGCTGATGATTTCCCTCTGCACTCCGCCGATGGAGAAGAGTCGGAGCATCAGCGCGTCGGTAGCAACCGCCGCCCAGCCCTGACCCAGACACAGCGCTCGGACGTCCTCGTCGTTCGGCAGATCCACCATCCACTCCTTATTGGTGTCCCATGACGAGAAGTGGAGGCACTGAAGCTTACTGAGTGGAGAAGAGGAGATGGTTGAAACATTTCCTGAGAAAAATTAGCAAAATAAAAAAAAAAAAAAAAAAAAAAGGAGAGAGTTAGGTTCACCTGGCAAGCTCGTCTGTGCTGGGGCAGGCCAGCAGCACGGCCTCCTGGGAAAGATCTGCCATGGTGTGACCCAGCGAGTTGGTGAGGTGCATGGCGTGGTGGACGGCGGAGTCGTGAAACTCCACGTCGATGGCGTTGTCCTGCTCGTCATTGTAGCCGCGAATGATTCCCACAGAGTTCCACATCTGAGGTACAATTCAGCTGTTAGTTCATGTGTGACGAGAACAACATTTTCTTCCCCTTCAGTTCAAGATGTAGGCTTGAAGGTCACACAACAACATAAAATGATAAAACGAACCCTCGTTGGTCTACAATTTAAAACCGTCTGTCACTGTGTCCTACCATGAAGCGGTGTGTGAGGTGTGCTGGGGTGGAGCCTGGTTGAAAGGCCTTCTGGGGTGGCGTAGGCATTGGTCCCTCATAGACGGGACGCAAGGGCACCAGTGGGGCAGCTGCAGGTATGACAGCGCTTCCCGTGTCATCATCATCCCCGAATTTGTCCTGACCGAGTCTCAGTGATCCTGTGTCTGAAGGAAGAGGAATAAATGAAAAGCTAAATCCACTAACTCTTCATTCATCTGAATGATGCATTCAGACTGTTAAACAGTTAAACAAGTCGACAGAGGTTCATGTTTGTTTCCCTCAGAGCTGAGAAACTAATTAAGAAGCTAATTTGTTGAGAAAAGTTCAACAGGACAGAATTGACGGCAGTCAGCAGCCAGATTCATGAGCTTCATTCTAATGTAATGCATTACTGTTCATTCCTCCAGTGGACTTCAACAGACTTGGATTTGGAATCTGTAGCACGCAGGCTGACGCTGTTCTGGTAGTTTATGGTGGCCCAACAGCTTCATAACAAACTTCACGTTTTTGTTTTGTGTGCATCCATCTGTATCCGACCATTTCCCCCCCCCCACTCACTCTTCTTTCACTCACCTAAAGAGTTCTCATCATCCAGGATCGCTCCTCTGTTCCTCACCCGCCCTGTTGCAGGCATCAGGAAGTCATCGTCATCATCGTCGTCGTCGTTCCCAGTGACAGCTTTCTTAACCGGTGAGTTGGTGTCACTCAGTCCTTCATCCATGAGCCTCTCATCATCGTCGTCGAACAGGTCATCATAGTCTTTTGCTGGCTTTTTTGCTGCTGGTGCCTCCTGAAAGTCCAGCGACACCATAACAACTTTAACTTAAAACAGTGAGAATGAGAAGTTGTGTGTTAACTGTAGGGCGATATAATGGAATACAAGAGTGCTGGTGCAATTTCAGAGCATTGATAATGTTTGACAGAAGAGAAGCAGAAGCTACACATTGCTTTTTAATTTCTAACCAATGACCAAACAGGCTCTGGTACATTTGATTTGAAAGCAGCATTTTAATCCTGTTTTCTGAGCAGTACCTCGGTGGTGGTGCTGGTGGAGGTGCCGAGTCCATCCAGCAGGCCCAGGCGGCCCTCTGTGTCTGTGTAGGCGATCTGGCTGCCGGATGGATGCCAGGCCAAACCGCACACCGTGAAACCCTTTTCATGCTTCTGTCTGCAGCAAAGTTAAGAAAACTTCAACTGTAGAGATCCCAAATTACATTTGTCACTGCACAGCATTGAGGCCCCAGTTAATGCATCAAAAATGGCATCAAAAAAGACAAAACAGGAGACTTCCGGTGACGTCATGAGAGAAGAAACGGCCTGATTCTTCGGCTCCGGGGAAGGACCCAAAAACTAGCCAAAATAACCCACATTTCTTGCTACAAACCGATGTTAAAAAGTACCAAAGATGTCTACAACTAGAAGAGACACCGAAAAGAAAACAAAGAGCGCTAAAAAAGAAACCAAACACGACCGTAATGACAAGGAGCCCTTGGACTTGAGCGAGCCGGAAGACAACATGGCGCCCGTGCTCGAGGAGTTGAGAAAATTTAGAAAAGAACATACGGATGCTTCTAACGATACCAAAGCTGCTTTGAATAGGGTCGAAACAACTTTAAAAGATATGGCTGACCGCATGGATATGCTTGAACAGCAAATGACAGACACAAAGCAGAGAGTGAGCGACAATGAGGACCAACTACAGCGTCACGAGAGAGCCATTCGCCATTTGCTACACCGAGATGCCAAATTATCTGCTAAATGTGAGGAGCTTGAATCGAGAGCTAGGCGCAACAATTTGCGCATCTATGGGATTAAAGAGGGCGAAGAGAAAAACAACATGATTCCCTTCATAACCGGAGTGATTCGCACTTCATTGGCACTGCCGGAGGACATGGACATCGGCATTGAGAGGGAGCACCGGTCTCTGGCGGCGAAACCAAGAGAGTCGGCGCCACCTAGATCAATTATTATCAGACTTTTAGACTACAGAGTGAAGGATAAAATGCTCCAAATGGCATGGAAAAGTCGTGGAGTCATGTACCAGGGCCAGAAAATATTTTTTGACCAGGACTACACTGCGGATATACAGAAGAAACGTAAACAAGTGCGTGATGTTATCAAACAACTTAAAGAGAAGAATATCAAAGCTGTGTCGCCTTTTCCTGCCAGACTGAAGGTCTATCTGGACAATGGACCGAAGACGTATTCTACGCTTACAGAGGCAGCGCCAGCCCTAAAAGAGATGGGAATACGCATCCAGATGGATGAACGAGAGAGCATCCGAGACGAACAGTCACACAACACCTGGGCCATCGTATCCAAGGAAGCTGCCGGAGACGCAGCACTGAGCACCGCGGACCTGCAAGCGTTTGTACAAGGTGACAAATGATAAAAGACTAAAAGATGAGTAGACAGCTACAACAGAAATGTGCAGATGATTAAAACTGCTAACTTCATACACATAAAGGGCTAGTTAGTATTTCTATTTTTTTATCACTATGATAAGGGCCCTTCCCCCGCTAAAGGGGAGGTAGGATAAAGTTTTGCTTCTTATTTCGTTTATTTTTTATTTTCTATCTTTTATTTCTTTACTGGATTTATGTGAGCGCAACCATGACTGCAGCTTTTCGCTGTCGTATGGGTGCTACTACACGGAGTGTACAACATGGAGGGTTTTCGTCACGCCCCCCCGTCTCCACGGTAACCGCTTTTAAGGAGGACTGGTTCGTTCGTTCGAGATTTGGGAGTCTGTTCGTATTGTTGTTCATATTTCTTGTTCTTCTATGTGTGAACACTGTTCAGAGTGTTATACCAGAAATGCAATCATATAATTACAGGTACGTGTGCTTTTATATGTGTAATGCTTATGAGAAAATAATGAGGTACTCATTTAAAAATCTGCTAAACCTTCTCTGGAAAATTGACTGTTGTAACATATAATGTCCATGGATTAAATCACCCTATAAAAAGAAAAAAAATCTTTAGCCAGTTAAAGAAATTATATTATATTATTATTACAAGAAACTCATTTGAGTGAACTGGAACACAAGAAACTTAGGAGAGAATGGGTGAACCAAACATACAGTGCTTCATTTGGAAAAAAAAGAGGGGTAACAATTTTAATTAGCAA
>OMLP01033188.1:0-15138 GCA_900302685.1 Spondyliosoma cantharus | reverse complement strand
CTGGTTTCGACGGGAGGGAAGAACGTCCAGGCCGCCTGCGACTGGTGAGAGCAACGCATACTTTCACTCCCACATTTATTAATGCGAAACAGGTGATGATGCTTGCTAATGGTAAACACAACACACACACACACACACACACACACACACACACACACACACACACACACACACACACACACACACACACACTTCTGGGGTTTCTGATTGTTTATGATTCAACTCTAATTATATGTTGTGATTAGTTGGAAAGTCAGACTGAAGCTTTGTTCATGTGAGATCAGCCCTCCAGCTGAGAGCGACAGGTGTAAAAGCGACCGGTTGTAGTTGTGGTGTTTGGTTTGCCGCCCTGGACGAGCTGATGGATGGAGACAGTCACACAGGACGACGCGGCTGCCAGAGGTTTAAATCATTTGTGCTTTTCTGTGATTAATCATGAAAAGTCGTGATGCAGAAACCCCCTCTCACCTCAGCGGGAGAAAACAAACGGTAAGAATTATTGGCTAACGCGCTGCTGTTTGCTCCATCAGCGATGCGCTTCATGGAATAATGAACGAGTCTACATAGGTGAAATATAAGCTATTAAACTGAGTGTATCACAGCTGAGGTGCAGCGCAGCACTTACTGGAACACGTCTGGATGTTTTTAGCCAGCTGTTAAATCATTATTACTTCCTTCTGTTTTTCATAGAAGATTTAAATTGAGGTTGCTGAGGAGAGATTCTTTTCTTTTTAAAATATTTGAATACTAATAATGCGTGCGAAAGTTCAAAAGAACAGCCATCAGCCAGATGATGGCTGTTCTTTGAGTCACGCTGATGTCAGAGGCTTTTGGCAAACACTCAGATCAACGTGTTCGTCACTGTAGTGATACAAGTGAAGCCAGCAAACACAGGCTGGTTACAGTCATAATAACCCCGGTCACCGGGATAAAGTGTGAGCAGCTAAGGCTGATGTTTGTACCAAACAGCTGATCACAGTTCAAGTCAAACTCACTGGATATCTGAAGGACACCTGGGGACATTTCCAGCAGGGTCAGTGTTCTGTGGTGATCAGACAGGTATGATGCTCACTGAACTCTAACCGAGTGGCGTCAGAAGCTGTGACAAAACTCAGCCCAAACAAAAGTCCAGTTCTAACTCACAGCGGTGATCTGTGGTCCTGTAGAAACATACCCAGCTAACAAACTCCATTCTGATCTTTGCATCTTTTGATTCATTTACACGACCTAAAACAAAAAAACAAGCTTTAAAAGAAACGATATAACATAACAGACCTTTAAACAATCAGGCATTACAACTGAAAAACACAATGACATGGAACGATTGATTCACTTTTCATTTTTCTTCTTGGGCTTTATTTGGCCTCCTTCATTTCTCAGGTTGAGATATTTTAATGAACAGGAAAACAGAAAAAAAACCAAAAAAAACAAGAGGCAGAAAATGTTGGGGAAGCATAAATATCAAGGGGAGTGAAAATACTAAGCGGGGTCTTGGCCCGATGTGTGTCCATAACTTACTTTACCGCAGAAGTTCATAAATTTTAAGAATAGGCTCACACTCCATCCAGCCATGAGCAATGAATCCACGGAGAGAAACTCCTGCGTCCCCCGAAGTCTCAAACCTTTCTGTCTGTTTTATTTCTATTTTACAAATTAGCATCAAGAAAACTCACAGCCAGACCACGAAATAATCGATGTCTGAGTTTTTGGCATATTAACCATCAATTTCCATTAAAATCTAAAGATTTTAAGTAGATTTGTCGGCTGTGTGATGAACTGAGCTCAAACGTTGCCTCTCCTCCGGCTCCATATAACACAAACTGTAGTCACCCTCCCACTCACACCCAGTCACTTCCTCTCTGATTTTATTTCCTGCAGCTGAGACATTTTAATACATTTCTCCATTTCCTCTGTTTGGGTTCGGGTTAGTCTGTTTGCCAGTCTGGGTAGAGTCGGACGACAGCTCGTGCCAAATCATTCCACTTTAGAGGAACTTTAAGATGTGTAACGACTCTGTGTTTCATTAAAATATTGTGTTCATTGGCCACTTAGTACCAACGTTGGCATTTAGCGTGTTTACATCCTGGATCGTCTATATTTGGTGGCGCTTCTGTTGGGATCAGATCACCTCAGATACATTTAGTGTTGAGTGTGAACAGGGCCTAAGAATTATTTGAAGAGGCAGAAACTCAAACCCATCTTTCCCACAGACTCTCAGTGACTTTGAAAACAATAAGGAGAAAACACTCGAACACATCAGTCAACTTTGTGTCCCGTTTTTGCTTCCAGAGGATCGACAGTCTGTGCGCAGCGGCCATGACACACCCCTCAGTGACCACATCCGCCATAAGCAGCCGGAGATTAAACGATATGGAGATTATCGGGACAAAAAGCCTCCCAGCTTGTCACGGGATGCAGAGAGTATTGTACATCCACATGTATTGAACACAAACCTGTCACCGTCTGTGACAGCCCCATTCATCACACACAAAGCCAATCCTGTCAGCAGCACAATGCGCTCCCTCCCTCCCTCCCTCCCCCTCCCTCCTTCTAAGTGACAGCATTGAAATGAACATTAGGACACCCCGGGTATGTATTCAAATGATTTGTTTTTCTGCCTCCCACCGAAGCCAATTTCCAGAGGCTAATAAACCTGGGAATGATTTCATCTCAGGGAAGGGACAGGCTTTCTCTACTGAAGCATCGTGAGCTCCTGTGGGAGGATGCCGTGGAAGACGGAGAATCTGTTATTGATCTGAAAGATCATCACCGAATAAATTTAGAATTTTCCTCAGACAAAAATATCTTACAGGCAGAGCCGGTGAACTACGACTGCCGTTATCGCGGGTGAGCACTCATTGCGCATGCCAGTCGAAAGTTTAAGACATTAAAGAATTATGAAGTGTCTCAAATGTCTCGTCAGAGTACTTCTGTTTTCTGTGGCTGTCCACATTTATAGATTTTATAATCTGCTCAATGCAGACTGCTCACTCAGGCTTTAGGGTCAAATGAAACATGACAGTTAATTAAGCCACATTATTATAATTTATATAGAACTTTAAATTAAAGGTGGTCCTCACTTTGTGTGATTGCAGTATGATGATCATGTGATGTCATGTGCCTTGTTGGAAACACTAACCATTATTAATGAATGTTAAATCTGTAGTTAATTTAACTTTGCCTCATCGTTATCTGACAGTTACAAATAATAACATGTTTAATAAACCGTTTATTAAGCAGTTGTAAAGTTTATAAGCTGTGACTTTCCAATAAACAGCTGTGTAATAAATCATTGTTTGTTAGCAGACACATGTAAGAAACATGTTCATTTCATTCTATCGAATGCTAAAGCTGAAAGGTAGGAAGGTGATTCTGGAGGAGGCTGCGTGATTGTTGCGTCTCATTCCCAGCTCAGTAAACACCAACGCTACTGCTCAGTATTTACTGAGCTGGGAACGAAACGCAACAGTCAACTATCTTTCTCCAGAATCGGCCTCCCGACCTTTAAACAGGGCTGTTAATAAACGGGTAAGATGTGGACTCCCGGCTGCGTATTGCTCTTGACCTTCCACTATTCTAGATATTACGGACATCAGTGGATGAAATGCTGCATTGCTTGTTGTCTGTCTTTTAGTTTGAATACGGCATGTGAGAGATCTGGTGCGTCTGTGTTCCTATGTGAGCAGTTGGCACATGTTTGTGGGTTTGTGTGTGTTCGTATTGTTTGCGTGTGTGTCCTGAGTCAGCAGTCCCAGTAATTACCCAGAGATCCAGAGGCAGAGGAGCTGTGCAGCGCTGACAGGGGGAGCATCATTTCCCGAGTGCTCCCAGGGACCGCAGACTGCAATAACACCACTCAACAGGCCTATCAAGATGATCCACATCACATTCTCACACGATTGCAAACGCCTAACCTATTTATGCTGTAAACAACAGCAGCAAGCTAATAAAACAACTCGTTGCTGTGTGTGGATGTAATCCAATGAAGTGCCTTCTTAACTGATGTCTCTTGTATTGTGCACAATATTGGGTAAAGAAATGTTGGTCCCAATATGTCTTTGATGAGCATAATGAGACTTTTCAATAACAAATTCATAAAGAATGTATGAATTCAGGCATAACTGGAGCCGCCGCTGTCGACGGGGTCTGCCAAAGTGTTGGCTTCACTTTGTGTCACAGTGCCGTGGAGCTGAAACAGTCCCAGGTTCCTCGGCAACGGCCTCATCGATGGCGACTCTCAAACCTCATCACACAGGTTGATCTGACATCTTATTGACGTTTGAACATCAGACGCCGTTCGTCTTGAAGCTGTCACACCTACTGAGGAGTGACGCGCGCTGAAGGCTCGGCTGAGTGGCATTTCATCGGACAACGTCTGACCAGTTTATTGCTTGTGTTTGAAGGTGTTGCATTGTAGATATTACAATAATCTTGTTTTCATCTGCAGAGTTTATAATCTGATCACCACTTACAGGAACTAATCAAATACTGTGATACTGTAGATTTCAGTGATATACACTTTCTCAAGTAACACAGAAGTCCACAGTACCAGTGCTTTTTGCACATTTCATGCCTGTGTAATTTCACATTTTAAACACAATTCTTTGCGTGCTAGTTAGCCTGACGTATCGCTAGCAGGCTACTTAGCCTGCTGAGAGGTGGTAACTAGGAGAGCATGTGAAGTAGCTGAGGGTGATTGTTATTTTGCTGTTGCTTGTCAGGTTGAGCGTGCTGGCTAACGCTACATGGTGTCAGCTGGTTGTAGATGGCTAGCACGCTGTTATTTGATGACAAACGTGCTGAAACAACTGTTCACTCTTCTCAGTGTCGTGGGTCCGACTACACATCGTGATAGTGCCGAGTGATGGACCAAAACATCATTTAACACGACTTCGGCACATTACTGTGTATTGAAAACCTCTGTCTCTCTGCAAAACAAATAAAAATGAGTTGTAAAGTCAAAGGAAGCTCTGAAAGAATAGTTGAGCACTTTGAAACTGGTTAAGAAATTCTTATACAGTGGTTGAGAGTCGCTGTAAATGAACCTTTCTGTGGCCCACTCCTTAGTTTGAAGGGTAATTCTGGTTTATCATAACTGTGATCTTATTTAACCAAAAACAACATTTCATCATCATCATCAAATGAATCTCTGATTTTTGGAAACGCAGCGACATTGACACAACCATCCGGCAGGGCAACAGTAAGAACAAAACTTCAGGTTAGTTCCACTCAATCAGAAAATAAACCAAGATAAGCAGCAAAATGGATGAACCCACGCTGTCCGTTGTAAAGACAAAGTGTGAAGCTTACTCGTGGTTTTGCCTCAACATGGGGAGAAGTCAGATGATTTGGTTAAACTGTTGGCTTATTTGCAACCCGTTTTGTTGTTTGGCCAAAAAGACCAGTTGAGTATCGGTGGAAACGGATGAGTCGCATCTTATTTTGCAACATAACACACTAGTTTTATTTCAGGTTCCCTTTATATCGGCTCGTACTCTGATCACAAACATATCCACTACGCTTTTGGAGCGAGCTCATTTAGAAGTCAGTGCACTTTTCCCTGGTGAATACACCCCCTGCCCTTCCCCCTTGCGCTTTTATTTTTAATTAACCTCTCAAAGATACTCTGTTGTTGCTTCCTGTGTCTGTGCCAGCGAGGTTAATGATTTCAGCAGTCCAGGGAGACGCTGCAGAGGACAGATCAATGCACCTCAATTCCCTGCGCCTCATGTTCAGTCTCACTTGCCGGACCACAGTGAAAAGGAGCAGGGGCCGATACTGATTGTGTAGCAGTGGACAGCTTCCCTCTGACGCGCGAGCAGCACTCTGCATGGCAACACACGGACGAGCACGCAAACACGCACGAGACTCATTCAAACCACGCACACACAGACATCCACATTTAAAAGATATGAAGAAGAGACACAGAGACTGCATGCAAACAGCAAGCAGCCCAAAATCATCTCAGTCTAAATTCACAAAAACTGCACAATGAATTCCATCGATACTCGGCGCGCTGTGATAATCAGCTGTAAGCGAATGAGAAGCACTAAGTTTTAAACAACTGCGTTATCCTTTAATGGAGGGCGCAGAACACAGGCTCTAATTAATTGTGAGTCTGTCAATACTGAGCTGAAAAGCGTGAGGTTGTGTTGACTCATTTACACGTTCAGTGGAGGAACATTGACTTTTTGTCAGCGTGGACGTTTATTTTTCACTATTGACCCAAAGGTGATAATGACCACCTCCGGGATACATTAAAAAGACATTTACAGAGCAGTTAACTATCGACTGTTTCAGTAAAATACAGTACAATCTTCAAATCTAGAAGAGGATATAACACTTCACATTTAAGTCTTTATACCCTGAGTCAGACAAACTGGACGCCTGCGGCTCTACGCAGGATTCAGCACCTGAGGGTTTGTTCTTTTGGTGCTTGTTAGCCCTTTATTTTTGTTGGGTCCTGTGTTCAGACCTGAGCTCGTCGTCTGGTCCACATGCATGGAGTTTACTGTGCATGTCCACCTTTACATGCATGAATAAACCACGTAAATTAAAAACATTAGAGAATTGAGAAGCGTCACGCCTCGGTATCTCAAAATAACTGAACACACATGGAGAGCAGCAATTTCAAGCCTGGAAACGCTGCATCTCGGCTGTTTCTCTCTTTGGACATGAATGACTAAACGCTATGAAACAGCACATGATAGAGCCGTTAAAGCACCAGAACTAAGTTGGCCTGCTGACAAGAGGACGGGGGCTCCCCGTTGAGCTCATCTCAGCACGTCTCCATGACTATCTGCGAAACACTTAGTCTTCCACTCACAATAACCCCGTCCTTCTCTCGACTCCCTCCCTCCTTCCCTTCGCCTTGATATGTAACAGAACTCGGAGGGAAGATGGAGTAGACGTACATAATCAGAGCCGGGCCTTCCCCCCCATTGCGTCTCCATCAAACCAGCAAGACCATCGCCGCTATCCCCTGCTCGTGAGCGTCTTCGAAACATCAAAACTGACCAAACGCAGGGAGCCCAGACATTAAAGACCGCGTGTTCAGAGCGCGGCAGGTATGCGACGTATTGGTCCGAGCTCTGAACCGACCCCATGCTGGGCTCCGTTCACATTTGGATGTCTCTATCTGTGGAAAATTCACCCCTTCCCCACCTCGACCTCCTATCCCCACTCCCCCGCCTCCTGCTAGAGCAGAGCTGGCAGCCAGGATGCATCAATCACTGCACGCCAGGGGGATGACATCATGGCACATTGGCAGGGCTATCTAAGCAGGGATAGGGAGTTTTTCTGGAGGGCTAACAGAGATAAATAGAACTCCTCTTGGTTCCATCCTTCTCCGTGAGAACCTCGTCTTTATCATGGCTGAAGGACGATGAGCCTGACTAGTGTCCTCAGCTTTTTGGCCCCGCTCTGCACTTTTCCTCCCCATATTTGGCTGCGTGTCATTCGTTTTCATCAGCCGCAAACTTGTTGCTCCTCTCGCCCCGCGCCTCGTGTTTGTGTCACGAGTCTGAAAAAGCTTAATGACGCGGGGCTGCAGCTGATTTCTGCTATGTGCAACACGATCTGGGAAGACCCACCAAGATGATCAATAAATCCTGCCTGGAATAGTCTGCAAATGTTGCCCATCATCAACACACACTTCTCATCTAATGCTTAACATTACGGTTCAGTCAGAAGCTTTTTGATTTAGTGAGGAAGAGTAAAAATAGCAGCTTCAAGTGCAGCAAGATTTATAAATGATCAGCAGTTTGTATCAAAGACCAGCTGGAGTTCTGTTTATGTGAGCAGTGTTGTAAAAAGTCTTACTTAAGTAAAAGTAAAGATATCGTGATAAAATGTTACTTTGGTATCAGTGGAAGTCCCCGACACAAATACTACTGAACAAATAAATAAAAGTTGATATCAGATGTGCTGATTATTGGCTCTGATATTCAACATTGTCTTTTATTTGACTGACATCTAAAAATGTGTTACTCTGATGCACTGTGCAATCTGCAAAGTAACCCAAAAGTCATACTTTTAAAGTAAAGATATTAAAAATGAAAGTCACTGATACAAATAGTGTTCGAGTAAAAGTCTTCAGGTATCTGATACGAAATGTATCAAAAGTCATTTTGTGGTTAAAAATGCGCTCAAGTATAAAAAATACGTAATAAGTAAATGTGCATTATACATATATTTACATGTGTACATATAATGTATATTATCGGTCATTCAGCATTTTACTGATTCTTGGAATCAGTGTTTTATTGATTTAATTGGTGCTAAAATAAATTAATTGACACAGTCACTCATTTGTCTCTGATGCAGCAGGTAATCTGAAATGTCATTTAATTTATTTATAAAATAATGTAGTGAGTAAAAAGTGTAATAGACACTATTGTTATGAGCTTAGTTTACATGTTTTATATATTACATTATTTTGCATATACTCTGCAGACTCCCTCCAGCAGGAACGTGTTTGTGGATCTCTTCTAATCCGGTTAATCAACAGTAATAATGTAACACACCTCTTCTCCCGAGCGCGGCTGGAAGAGCGTGACTGACAGAAGAGAAACTGATATGGGAGAGAAAATCTGGTTCTGCTTTCGCCCCTCGTCTCTCTTTTGGCCTGCGAGAGCCAATAAATCGTGTATCCAGAGCTATTAGATTGACAGAGCTGAGCGCTGTTTGATGTTCAGATGTCTGAGCGCGGCCTCTGCACATTCCAGGGGCCAAATGCAGCTTGGCTGTCATCAGCAGGCCTCCTTTTGGACAGCGGTGGCATGCGTGTCAATTATCCGTGCCTTTGACAATTATGTGTCCGAGATAATGCTTATCTTTCCACCTTTTCACCTGTGCTGAAACTGTGCACGGCCGCACTATCACCATGCTGTAGATACCAAAGAGGATGCTTCAGTCTGGCACTAAGCCTCACCACTGGAAGGACGGGAGATAATGAAAAAAATCTTCAAGACAAACAACCTGAAAACTGAGATAAGTTGGCAAAAGAAGTTCTGAGAGAAGTTCAAGGCTGATGTTGGTTTGATGAACTTGTTGTCACTGTCAGCTTGTCAGATACTGCAGCTTGGTCAGTGGCCTTGAGCTTCATTTTGTGATGCTTTACCTATTCTACTAGCATCAGTGAAGGACTCAGATGAGCCATAATAAATATGCAACGTCCAGCTAGAATTTCAGAATAAAGCTTGCTGATAAACAGCTCGCATATTCTGAAATATAAAGACCTTTGAACCGTAATTGAATTCAAATAGTTGAAGTTGTGTTAGGGTGAAGTTTAGACTACTTGGTTAGGTTAAGACATAAAACATTATTAGTTAGGTTTAGGAAAAGATCCTATCTTGAAATAGCGAGTATCAGTCTCATAACTTACATGACGAGGTTATGTACGTCCTGTAACTCATGTAATGTCAGAGACGTTCTTTATGTACGTTAACTAACTTACACAACATAACTTAAAGACGTGTCACTCTTGATTGTTGAGATGCAAACTGCGGTTTCTGGAGGTAAAGTCCAGTGTATGACCCACCTGAACACCCGACCCAGAACCCTTCTCTTGCTCTCTACACTACTGCACTACAGCGGCGCTTCAGGGCGGCGTACAGCGCCGGGCCGAGGGGTCAGCGGCATCTGGCCAATGGAAAAGCCTCAATGACAAATAAATAAAACAAACCTTTGCAAAGGATTCTCACATTAAAAGACTAATCAAGAAAAGATAAACCCTTGCAAGATAACTTATAAGTGCAGATAAGTTAATACATAAAAATGTCATGGGGATAAGGAAACAAGTGAAATGAATCTGCAGTCACTTTCTTATGTGCAGTTAAAAGAGAGAGAAGACATCCCGTCCTCCAAAGTGGGACATTTAATTCTCAGCTCCCAACTTCTTGTCCAAGCTGGACAGCACTCAGGATAATAAATTACCCTCTCAAGTACACCGTTGAGGTTTTAAGCGCAGGGATGAGGCCAAGGGAAAAGGGAGAATTGTGTGACCCGGCGACCTACAAACTCTTAACCCCTGGCCTAAGTCCTGGGCGCCTCCCTGAGAGCTCTCGCAAAAAGCCTGAGTCAAACATCACATTTGGACTTTGTCTGTGTGACCTTTACACGCGCTGTCACTCCAGGTGCTCGCTGCTCCCCTTCATTTCCATACACCAGGCGGAGAGACGGAGCGGCGAGAGGGGGAGGAGGGAGGAGAGCGACGAGGAGAGGATGGATAGTCTTGGTGATTAAAATTAAACACACCCCCCAGGAATTTCTTGCTGATTCTCATTATTTCTGCATTATTTTTTCCCCTTGCTCTCGCCTCTCCTCTGCGCACACCAAAGACGGGAGAGGTAGTGAACGAGTGAGAGACATGTTGACAAGAGGGTGCTAAGTGGATTTGAGTTATGGGCAGTTGGGCGATGTGTTTGTTTAACCATCTGGTAGCAACTCCCTCTGTTTTGTGATGGAGTGCCTGTGGAGGGAAGGAGTCCAGTCCCGATATATGGACGCATACATTCACATGTACTGTTGATTTGACAGGGTCAAGCTAAAGGAGAGCAGAGCGATGCCCTTCTGATGAGCTCATTCCCCCAGAACTATACAACATGAGTACAAAATGATCGCGGCCGCTATCTTAATGACCTTAAATAAAGAATCCCTCAGTATCCTCCAAATCAGAGGAGTTCTCATCAGCCCGGCCCGATAGACTATCCTTTAACAATAGTATTTGTTTACGTTTTGTGCTTTTTCTCCATAATTTATCAAATGTTAGTTATATTGTTTTTGGAGGACAATAAAGGATTTATACATCAACGGAATGAGATCACCACAGTTCCTTCAGAAGACGTCAGCACCAGAGGCCCCTGTAACAAAAGAGGCTGATATAGATTATGTGATCTATCTGAGGCTATCGTCTGTAACAGTGTCGAACAACATGCCAGATCCCAGTTATCATTTTCCCAGCTTTGTGCTGCTGTGTAGTGGACTCTGTACAGTTGGACATCTCCTTGTGTGCACAGGCGTTGTTCATCTTCACCAATTACATGTGCGGTGGCAGGAACCAATTCAGGCACCTCTTATTGAGGCGGTGACGTGGAGTTCTGAAGTAATTACGCCGCCTTTTAATAACGGCAAAGTCACTTTTTAATCTCAGCGTCCTGAATTATTAAGCAGCTGTGTTCTCCTTTCCTTTCACTGGGTCGCGTCCTCTCAGAGGCCGGATGAGCTGTGACAGACGATTTGAGAGTGAAATAAAGTTGTGAGGATAATGGATGCGCAGCAGCATCAATCATGTCTGACAGAGGTAGAAACGTACTGGTTGGAGACACTCGATGTGGAAGATATAGGTTTTCTGATTTCAGGGTAAACAATGACTGAACCGCTCCGTGCCGATACTAACGAGACACTTTCTGCGTTGAGTTAAAAGTTGTCATTAGGAAGTCCCAGACTCACTCCAGCATTCAGTGAAAACAATGATTTTGTTAGCTTTGTTAAACTTCACCACGGTGATGCCAAAGACAGAGAAAGGCTTCTAAGCACTGCCAATTTAATGTATTTTGTTCCAAACAGGCCAGTGAACAGAACCAAGAAATTCTTCCCCTTTCTATTTCCAGCAGCGACACAAAAGCTAATAAAAACTGTACCATGTCTACAGAGAGAGCAGCAGCAAGTTAGTTAGTGTTGGCAATCAGAGCATCGACCCTCCGTAAAGTCCAAGAGTTTGGATCGATGAAAGTCATTCTCTAACGGGGGCAGATGGAAGTTGAAAATCCTGATTTCTGCTTTAGCACCTCATTCTGTTTTTCACCTCCTCCATCTTGGAGAAATGTCAGGAGAACAATAAATGTATAAAAGGTCAGCGGCGTACTAACAGACCCTTCCAAGCTTTCATTACATTTGCTGTTGGCTATAGCAGAGGCGCTTGGGCAACGGTGCTGACATTTGGTTTGTTTTTACACCGTGTTGAGTCTCACACAGTTGTAGCTCCTAATAATGTCAGAGGGAAAGATCTCGGGGCAGCTTGGTTGCAGTTATTGCTACCGTGCAGGGACAGAAATAGTGTTATGACTCATATGGCAAGACTACCATTGACAACTCAATCGATACCTGAGGTAACGCTGTGTGAGGGAGCGCCTTTTCCTGGCTTGATTCTCTGCTTTCCTACTTTTCTTGTTTCATGCCTGATGATGGGTGCGCTGATGTTGAAATATGTAGTGGGAAATGGCATTAATGCTTTCAGACTTGGCAGTTTCGTTCAGAGATATGTTACTCTGTTTTTTTGGTGGTCTGCTTTCTTTGTCTTGTGAAGAGTAAAGACAGAAGGCGCTGAGTTTCAGTCAGAGGAAAGTTGGTTCTGCACGACATCAGCAAATCGTTTTGCAACTTGCTGTGACAAAATCAATTGGGAATGATTTGTGTTTGAACACAGATGCAGGCCTACACGTGAAGACATCCATGTGGTGAAGGGAAAAAAACGGTCTTGTGTAATTCATCACTCCGACTCTGACCGTATGAAGATGTCAAACCTGACCGAGGCTGTAAACTCTGGGTCTGCAGCTACGTGACGTTCAAAAAGAAAGCGAGAATCATAATGACAGATTAGATGATGTACATCATCATCATCATCCCTTTGAGCTCGTCACACTCCATAAATAAAGCCCCAGTTGTGTTTCCTCATGCGGTCTCTCCCCTCGCCCGCTGCTTTCTTTTGGGCACAGAGAATTTCCCACTTGAAGGCATGTAATTCAGATCTAAGACAATCTTTGCGCCTTACGTTACCAGCTGATCAAGTGACTGCACCAAACCACGGAGCACGTTAATACAGTTTGGGCTGCAGCTTGTAAATTGTCAATTTGCCTCGGCTGGGCGCTCAGGGGGTGCAGGGGGAAAGAAAACACAGTCGGGTGACTCAATTGACACTCCTTCCAGGTCAGAGGTTAATGAATGATTATTTCGCGCTCCCAGCAGGCGTCGCCCGCTCTCCCGTGGCCAGGAGGGTGAAAGAAACTCAATTTAGGCAAGATAAATCCCAGGGAGATAATTTGCTGTGATTTAATCAGCACTGGACTGATTGCTGTAGACAAGGAAAACATAACTAAGAGGAATTGGTTTATTGATCCTCTTTAAAAAACACAATGACTTGAGAGGATTCAGTGGGTGTTAATCCATAGAAAGTGGTTTATGGCGAGTGATTACTGCACATTATCGGTGAGGGTGCAGCCATTGTGAGTGAAAATGATTCACAAAACCAACAGCATGAAAAAAGGGGGATTAACAGGACTGACCTACTGTATTTAAAGGAGCAGATCACCAACAAATGAACATTCAGTAATTTATCTACTCACCCCCAGGCCAGTGGAAAGTAGGGTGAAGTTTCGTAGTCCACAAAACATTTCTGGAGCTTCACAGTAAAACAGCGTTTCATTTTTTCAAAGTAAAGTAGACCGGGACTTGTTTTAAGGCTTCAAACAAAAAACAAAAAAAAAAGGTAAAATGCCTCCATACAGTCTCCAGCATTAGTTTTATTTACACCCTGTTTTTAGTCACAATCTTCACCTTGCTGCTAAGCTAAAAGCATTAGCACTCCATCTGAAGTGGGTGGTCAAGCTGACAACACGTCGGTGGTGTAAATAACGGCTTTTTAAATCAATTTGGGATCGCCGGGCTTCTGGACACTTGCATTATGTGAAATGAGCTGTATGGAGCCATTTTTTAAAGAAATTACTTTTTATTGTTTTTGAAGGTTTAAAAGAAGTCGTCATCGACTTCAGTTGTTTGACAGAATGCTGCGACATTATTTTTCTGTGAAGCTCCAGAAATGCTTTGTGGACGATGAAACTTCACCTGACTTCTATCAGCACGACGTGAACTGTTCCTTTAAGTTAAAAACAGGGATCTTAACAATTATGCTGAGATTTTAGAAAGAGAAGAAGAAGAACTGTTTCAACGTGGTTTCCTTTCACCCCAGTGATGCAACAGCTTTGAAACACATTATTGTGTGAAACTGTCTGTGTGTGTGACCTGAACTCAAATCACTCCTCCTGACTCCTGACCCAGAACTCCGCTGAAGGAAAACTGCCGAGGCGAAATGAGAAGAGCGACAGAGTTCAGGATAGATTTGATTTCACTCCGGGGCCAGGTGTGGGCTTTGTACTTGCCACGAACCGTACTGGAGCTCCGGCCTTCCCATCCAGCACTGCATTATTTATACCCACCTTTGGAGGCTGCGTGACAACGTAATTGCTAACGCCTAAATCAGAAGTGCATAAGAAGGAATGTCCGCCAGAACACTCCCTGCAAAACCTGATGCCTAACTGGCAAATGGATGGAAGCTCAGATAAAAACAGGATGTGGAACATTTTTGTGACCTTTATTTATTGATGATGAAATTAATGAGCTTGCACAAAAAATCTGATCCCAATCTGAGAGCCAAGGATTCAGATCACACACTGACACATTTGTGAGCACTGAACACATTTGCAAAATGCTGTTTGTACTTTCACACAGTTTGAAATCTGCTTTCCTAACTTTGTCCAGCTGTTTTGGCAGATTCTTATAGCAGTTGAGAACACGAGAGCCACATGCTAACCCAACTTATTTCACAGTGATGTCTGTCTGGGGGCAGGTAAAGAGCTCTGCTGTTCGCTGACATGTAGCGACATAATTTGTCTGAAAATGCTCTTAACCTGTCTCTCTTCTTCTTTTCATCAATAACATTCAGAGATCACTGATCTGCAGCTACTCAGGAATATATCTGAGGACATAAATCCCTTTTATTTCTTGAGTTTGTTGAGTAGTTTTGTCATTAACAAACTTAAATAAAGACATTTGCTTGTTCCATTTGCATTTTTCTTTGAGGAGTTGCAATTATTTACAAAAACAGTGTGTCATCCCTTATGAAATTATTCAGCCACATTAACTTAAAACAAACCAACACTTCAGACATGTTAGAGTATATGTTAGGGTAGGGTATATGTTAGAGTATATGTTAGAGTATATGTTAGGGTATATGTTAGAGTATATGTTAGGGTATATGTTAGGGTATATGTTAGGGTATATGTTAGGGTATATGTTAGGGTATATGTTAGGGTATATGTTAGGGTATATGTTAGAGTATATGTTAGGGTAGAGTATATGTTA
>OMLP01033187.1:0-11587 GCA_900302685.1 Spondyliosoma cantharus | reverse complement strand
CAAAATGTAAATAAAGAAATGTCACAAAGACATACTTTCCGATGTTTTGGGCTCACTCTCACTGAATCGCGACGTCATGAATGCATGGTGATATTTTTGCTACATTATGGCCGAGCATGCGCCCTTAAAATAGCATCTGAATAAGCGGCACTGACTTTCAACTGGGTTTTTCCTGGTCTGTAGCGCAAGTGTTTTCTGAAACGGCAAAATAGCACCAGGGAACGTTTGCACCGGAACACGCCTCCTCTTTTCGCTGAACCGCCCCCGGGAGCGCAAAGTCATTCCCTAATTTAAGGACGTGCGTCTGTGGAGGGAAAATTTCAATGTGCGCCGGGTGCAAAGTAGGAATGATACAAGCGCCAGCGCACAATGTCAATTGCGCCGAGTGTAAGATAGAGCCCGCAAACTTACTGTAACTTTCTTGTTCACTTGTGAGCTTGGGTACAACCACAACATCCATTTGCAAATGCAGTTCAGCTATCTATCCAAGTTGAAAAGGAGAGAGCTGTGTCTTCATATAGACATCAAAACTTGCTGTTTTTCATTTGACTCCTTTGAGGAAGTTGTCAGGGACTGGGATTCTGGAGATTACATGTATGCTAGTGACAGCATAGGAACTAACTGGTCTGTACAACTATTCATACTTAAATAGTGCACCCTAATTTTCTGTTTTCACCTAATCCAGTAAAAAACCAAGGGCCAAGGCTTTCAATTTTAATAAAGCAGTAGATGCTCATGTACAGGGAAACAGTTCAGCAGTCAGGCTTTATGATCAATACTTTGCTGTTTGATAAGCACATGTCAGGGGCCATGTAGAGTTTCAATGTCATGCTTGGTGCTTGGTGGCAGCTGGCGGTTATGATTGAGGTTTCATAAAGGAGGCATGCTAACGTTTTTCAATGGAAAATTCAGCATTTCATTATGATTTTCTGAATGGAAAAGGAACACACGTAAGTATATGGAAAGAGGACTCGCTGATGTTAGTAGAACGTGTTGGTCCTCTTTGATTTTTCTCTGTGAATGATTTAATTTTCCTTTTTAAATCCCGTCTTGGCATATGCACATGCAGGCACACAAAAAATTACATTGCAGCCATTCAACACGTGATTTTTTACCATATATTGGCCACCGGTATTTGGGGTGAGACAGTATCTCTACTGTCTTTAAGCACACAGGCCTCTGACAAGCTGTGGGCACTTGTAGTAGGCCTTCCTTCTTGTTCAGAAATATTTATATCTGTTAGTAGGTGTGTAGATTTAGGGGTGGAAATTATATTTCCATTCATGTATGCTTCCTTGAACATAAGAATTGTGATCTTTTCATTACCATTGAATGACCTCTTCTGCAAAGTCTGGCATGTTGCATGGCCATATTCTACAGTAGCCCAGAGTGATATACACACCAAACACTGGCTCCAGAGAGGGCCAGAGATCATTTAAAAAACTGTGCATGTTAGAGTGGTACATGTTGACTGAGTATACATGTTTATTGTCTCATATTTGTGCTGGAATTAATGTGTTTACATTGTAATTAAATGATGAAGAGCATACACTAGTTTCTTTCTCTAGGGTCAGGTCAGAGTTTGGGTTACACAGTTCAAAACAATGCAACAGAAGAGTGTTGTCAAATTTATTTTTTGTTTAAAAGAAGTGTTAGAAGAAAAGCCAGTTTGGTCCAGCTGAAACAGATGAATAGCAGTCACTGTGTTGATGGTTAATGTTTCTTCTCATATATACTGGGAGTCATCTGATATTCTTCTCATGGAAGATCATTTCCAAGTCAATGCTGTGAATTGGTGAGTCAAAGTTGTGGGACTGTCATGAATCCCATTTGGTTACTTATTGTTTAGACACTCCATCACAATCCTTACAGGGATTTTTGAATAGCTTTTCCTGCCTCTATTATATTCAATGGATATCAATCTCCCATGCTGGGGCTAAGTATAAAGTAAAGAAATATACAGCCTGCCAGAGACTATCAGACTATAGATTCAATCGAAGGGGCCCCTGAATAGTATCCCTGTAGATTTGAGGCAGCTATTTCTTTTTTGTATGGAGGGGGTCCCAGAGGGGTGCTGTATATTGAGTTTGTTTTGAAAGTGATGCTTCCATTAGATGGGAGTCAGTCATCTGGTTCAGTGCTAACACTGGCGGAATGCCTGATTCAGCATCACTCTCTGGGCAAGTGTGATGGGACACTGCGCCATTCAAAAAGGACTTTGACATCAAATCATTCAAAACTGTAAATGGATCTCTGCGGATACATGCAGTTAGCACTGCAGGACTTAGGCGAATCATCATAGGGTACCCCCATTCAAATTTTAGTGACATAGTCGATTCTTTAGTAACACGGAAATGATTTGAACTTGAATCAATGGTATCTAGATCTACCTTTGGTGGTGTAACTAACACCTCCGCTAGTAGTCTGTGCTGTAGAAGAAGGATGAGGTCTTAAGTGGGTTCCAGCTGCCTGTCCCCGATACGATATAATCAGTCTGCATGATGAGGTGTTTGAGTCTGGAAGTAAATACATTAATAAACATTATGCCACAAACACAAATTGAAGGTGCTTATTGCTTTGAGTCAGACCCTAATTAAAATCACTTTTTTTTTATCAGTGTTTTGCATCCATTATGTAGAATTTCTGACCTTTTTGCTCACTGACAGCCAGTCACTTCATTGATGAGCTTCTGCATTATAAAAACGGATTAAACCATGGTCTTTGTATTGTTGATTTGCATTGCATATATAATGGATTAGTAAAGCTGAATGGGGTCCTTGTGGTCTCTCGTGGCCTATCTGATCAGGCTGGCCATTCAGCTGGAGCCCTTCCTTTGCAAAGTCAGTTCAGACCAAATTGGTTTATTATACCAAATGCAAGCTTATTCAATGCAGCCCTTGTAACTTCAATAGATTTTACGCGACCCAGAATAGCTGGCTTATGCAAATTGTGCCTCCACATCCACAAAAGAAATCAAAACAAATTATGAGACTGAAGTGTTATTATTGAAGCAAACAAGTGAATAAATGAATTAATTCATTAATGCAGACACCAACACCAATGACACCAGCAGCAAATACTGTCCAGCTCTGTGGCCATGTCAGCTATGGATCTTGGTCAAGGTCTGCTAACTCATTTACCAGGGGTTCCTCTACAACAGCCCCCCTCAGTTCCTCTCTTTAAAAAAAAAAGCACCGCTGTAAATATGGCACATTCTGAGTCAGCACAAAAGCAAAGCAATGAAGCAAAAATGGGAACACTCTCCGTCACACCACAACCTTTTCTACAATCTCTAAGATGCCTGAAGATTTGTCTTCTATCAGGTGTCTGTAATAGCTGCAATAACATGAAAAGATGAACAATATAAATTTTCAATTATGAGCCTTTCAGAGTTTCACACAAGCTTGGCAGTGAAGCATTCACCATGGTACTATACAACACTGTTTTTTCTTATAAACAATGGACAGATCATGTCTATCTATAGCATCTTATCTATCTACTATCTATCTGCCTCTGTGTATTCCTCTGCCGTCACTGCCCTATACCTGTTTCACATTGGAAAATAATCCCACTAACACCCATTAACATCTGGCTTTTGTCCTCAGCAAGAAAGGGTACAATTGACATTAATTAACAGATCAAATTACTCTGGAATAGTCACAGCTGTGATGAAATCACAACATCCAAGCAGACATGTTAATTTTGTCCTTTTTTTCTGGTACAATGCTCTGACACGATTTTAAGTTAAGGATGATGCCGAATAAATACTTTTTCATCCGTCTCTGTTTAAGCTTTGCCCAAACAATGCTCTTTCATCATCGAGTTTGACAGAAAGACTAAAGTAAAATATATTATAGGACTGGGCAATATAAAGATGTTATACTGTATATCATTATTGAGATATGGGACTTTATATCATCTTAGATTTTGGATGTCCTTATGTGATATGACAATATTTTAGTATTTTCCTGGTTTTAAAGGCTGCATTAAAGTAAAGTGATGTAATTTTCTAAACTTAACAAACTGTTATTCTTGTTCTAATATTTGCCTTTAACCACTTAGTCATTATATCCACATTACTGATGATTATTAATACAAAAATCATTGTGTTGATATTGTGTGAAAGATCCAATAGTCATCCATATAGTATTGTCATATCAGAGAGGGTATTTAGTCAAAAATATTACTATAGTACTCTAACCACGGCCATCTTCGAACTCAGCCTTCGTTCTGATCTCAGCTAAAACCTGTGAAGTTTAGTTACTTTATCTTGCACAGTTGTCAAGCTATCCTGACAATGTACTTACAATCCTTTCTGTGGTAGTTCCTGCCACAAATGACAGTATGTCTCCAGAAAGACATTTTTCCATGACTCACACAGTCACACACACAGTGTCAAAGGTGGAAACATCACCCACATTCATGTATTTTTCTTTTAATGCCATGGCACAAAAATGAAATGAATCAGTAATCCTGACCTACCAAACATTTCCAGGACATATTGGCTCATCCCATTTGTGTGGGAAATCTATCGGCACTGTACATAACCGGGTTCAGGATTTGTGACTCACCTGTCCGTCTATTCCTATCTACCTTACTTTACTTTAAAGTGAAACCCTTTTTTTTGTCCTTTATTGCAGTGAGTCATGGCACACTTAAGCCTTATTCGCATGGGACTAGTATTACCTGGGGACCTCTAGTAATTTGTAATCATTGCGGATGTTGTCTGTGATCTTAATCCCATGCGAATCTGCCATGTCCGTAATTTGTAAGTAAAAATCCCACCACAAATTACCTACCATATTTCGGCAAACACAGAGGTCACGTGATAATATTAGTCCCCTGCGAATCGGCATCTCTGTGATTTGGAGTTGTTTTTTGTTTTTTTTTTAAGTTTTTTTGTGTTTTCCGTGCCTTTTTTCTGCCTTTTTCCTGTTCGAGAATTATGGAGACTGCGTTGGCAATTATAAATGAAAGCTTTGACAGCATTTTGGGTGCAAATTCAGGAGGCTCATCTAGGTACACAGCATGGAGACCCATTTGCAGAAAGAGCAAGCTCAAATCCATCAGAAGGGCGAAATCTCGAAAGATGATTAGATGGATTACATGCATGGCAGCATGCGGTAAGGAACATTTTTCTATCTTTCAACAGGCTCACCAGTTATTATTGCATTAAGAATTGGAAAGTTGTTCAGGTAGCGAATGTTATGCATAGGTTACGCACAGCCTTGACATCATATCCGGGGGATAATGTCAGTAAATTCAAGTTAAAACACAGACTTCGCTTATCCCGTGCGCATGTGTCGCACGAAACACAGACGTGGTGGGGTAATTTCTAAATCACATGAGGTCCCCAGGTAATACTAGTCCCATCCGAATAGGGCTTTAGTGAACATTTGCAATGCAAGCTGTGCTTTCCAGCCTTGACATTACATACATTTTTTTTTTTTTCATTGAACTGTAATTCAAAAGTGTAGGTGGGTGTGTATCACTGTGTGAGTACAAACCGTGTGGCATACCAGCTCTCTTTTATGAGAATATCAGTTTATTCTGATTCCTGCTGTGACCACCTTTTTGCCCAATCTATAATTAAACTCAAACTTAAAAGCCAAGTGCTTTGCAAACGACCCAAGGGTGATGCTGACTTTTCGTTGCACTTTAAGTGGGCATTTATTAATACATGTCTGTGTTTTCACAGTTTTCAAAACACATTTTCATAAAAGACTTTTAACTTCAAGGCACACTTTCGCCTAAAAGGCTCAGGGATAAAGAAAGGCATCATGCTTATTGCATGAGAGCCCATTCTTGTTTAACTAGGGAGCTTGCCTATATTTATTTACAAGGCTTTCCAGGGAGCATTTTATGCAGGACGTGGTTTCCTCTGGAAGTGATCTGTAATTAGAAAATATGTATCGATATGATAGATCTTTCAAGTATAATACAGACAAAGGTATTTGATCAAATTGTAATGAAGGTGAGTGACAGGCTTGCATGCCTTGATAGATGCATGTTAAAGGTCAAGCTTGCTCCCAAAACCTTTGCCCTACCTGGTTTTTAGAAAATTCAGTTCAAATCACTCAAAACTGCTGTCTTAGAATAGCCCTCCCACTGCCCTTTATATCTCCCTTGAGCCTCCTTGGAAGATTCTGATAATATTTTGCTGCCGTGGTTTGTAGATCCGTAGAATGATATGTTCTACTTTGAGTTTGATGGAATCAGATGGATACCAGTTACACATACTGAAACAAGATTCCATCCCTAAATGTTTGAATACAAATCAAAAAAGAATATTTGGAAAAATGAACAAAATGTAGCCTCATACTAGTTTTTCTGTTGTATTGTATTATGATGATGCACTTTTAGACCTTTTAGAAGGTGAAATGTACCATTTAATCTCCTTCCTACCATTGCATTCACATCACATGTTTTAACTTTGTGATGTCTTTGGTTTGCTAAGTCATTCATTTTACTTTAGCCCTGTGTCATTCAGCATCGTCAGGCATCGTCAGATTTGTATTAGCCAACAACCATGTCACATAACTGGGAATTATTTTGTTAATTGTCATACAAAAACTATTGATAACAGACTTTTCTCTGGGGCCGCACTTGTGCTTTAATCAATGTAGTTATGTTTCAGCACTGTGAGAGTGTTTAACATACACGCACAGCCGTGATGCTGTTTGTCAAGTGGCAGTTGTTATATTTTCATTGTGGCACTTGACGACTGGACTTTTAATCACCCTTCTTAATCCAGCTGGCCTGCAGAGACACCATGACTTCCTCGTCTTTAAAGACCAGATTATTATAATGAGCACTTTCAACATGTGTATCACCAAGCAGTATCAGTCCTTTGAAATCACTGATAAATATACACTTACTGTTCTTTTCCTTTTTGTGGACAAAAGATAAATACTGTAAGTCTAAGTTATTTAAGGTTAGATAGTTGGTACATCTCTGTGTGGCCCTGAAGTAAACATTGTGTACATCATGTCAGCTCAAGTTTATTGCTTGGGGACATAAATCTTGACAGTCATTTACATACATGTGCTGCAGTCATCCTTGCACTGCCATATGATGGGTTGTCTCTTTGGGTGATGGTTGAAAATATCCACACACATTTTACTGTGATGGCATATCTGCTGCAAAATCATTCTCTTCAGGTCTGTGTCAATCTAAAACATGTTGTCTTTAAACTTATTTAAAGACTTTATCCTAAAACTCTCACAGGGTTCGTTGCAAACAGGGTGAAGGGAAAAACAAACATCACTACACTTCAGGAAAACCAAACAAAAAAAAAAAAAGGCTTTTTTTATCATATGAGCAGCCAAGTTTGAGTAATGGCTTTTACAGTAACCTGAAGATGTATTTTTTTTATAAAGTATCTCAAATAATGTGGTTTGAATGTCAGACTGGATTTAGCCCTTTTTAGCTTGTACATTTTATTCCCTCCTCTTTGAGATCAAGCTCTTCTCTACTTGTTTATTTATCGTGATAAGTTCGACTCGCTTCAGCCCCTCTATCATCTTACCTCCACGGTATGTGTACGTGACTGTCACACGGGAAGCGCATAACCCTATTATCTCATATCAATCAAAAATAATTCATGTTGTTCACTCAATAGAGTTTCACAAGTGTTGTTTATTCTTCGTCTAAGTCATTGTTTCATATTTCAGGGTAAACTGTCTTATCGGAAACTATGATTCTGACATATAATAGGATTCTGTGATAGTATTTTTTCTCATTTTCAATTCATGATTGAAATTACTTCCAGACTGTTGGTTCGTGGCTGCTTGAATTACAGGTATCTGTATTTGTGGCTTCTATCGCCACCACCAAATAACAGCACTCACTGCAAGCGCCTTGATTGGCATTTCATTAACAAATGCATTTAAGCAGTTGACAAAAGACAACAGGAGCATATGGTACATATTCAGAATATTTCCTTGTCATTGGGCAACTGCCCTACTTGTGATGCATTACACACTAAATGGCAGTACCACAAACTGGTGTAGGAATAACACATCGATCATAAGTGGCTAATAAAAGAGCTCCTACCAGAGCCAATGTCCAAACAGGATCTGCAGAAAGGTATCCAAAACAGGGCCCTGGAAATGTGCTCCTCTGCTTAATCTTTGCTCTTTACAACATAATTTTCAAACATCATACATATACTAGATGTGCAGCTGTATCTACACAGAGCTTTTTCTGTAAATAAAACTTCCTACTAAAGCAATTCAACAATCCCTTGATCCCAGAATTTTCATCTTTACTGACAAAGAAAAACCCTGTGTTTCATTCTTAATGAAACACACAGGGCTCAGTTACTGGCCCTTGCCTCAGTAATACATCATGTTAACCGGAGAATGAAGGAAGAATAATGGTTATGCCTGTTGCTGCCACAAATCTGGGGGATTCATCAGTGAAAGCCAAGATGAATAGGTTTCCCCTCCTGACTTCAAATTTCTCTTTGAGGGAGACTTTTTTTTATCCACTGGCCCTCTTTTAACATGAGAGCTGCAGCTGAGCTTGAAACTTAACTCATTCCTTCAAGCCAAGTGCAGCTTAAATACGCCAGATTTGTGGATGTGATGCAGAAATGGCTTACTTACAAAAATGTATTGTGGTATTTTTACTGGTCACCTGTGTTGGCCTATCAAGGACAATTCACTGTAACAGTATCTGCCCCACACAATTCAGAGCTCGATTAACTGTGACCTCAATAATACCATAGATTCACAATAAATTAACAAATCACTGAGTCACCCCTAAAAGAGGAATATTATCGCTCTCAAAAAGGTGAACCCTATATCCCGCCAAATTGGTAACAAACACCATCAGTCCGCAGTCTCACTGTTGCAGTGGGCCTCACCTACCCATGAAAACACCATTGTCTCTTCCGTGGTCAAGATAGCAATAACAAACATGCAGCATCCTGTTATATTTTCAAAATAAAGGCACTAAAACTACTTAGTTTAAGAAAACATCATGGTTTGGCTTCTTCCTTAAACCAATCACTACGGAAAAGTTAACACGATACTTGAACCTTTGTTGTCTGATTATCTGACCCGCCCCGACCTTTTCTCCAGACAGTCTTTCTTGCTCTTTGTTTTTACTTCATTGGATGTTGCTATCATTATCACCCACAGCTCGAACAGCACCTTAATATAAGCTCATAGTCTTCACGTCAAAGTAGGTGACTCAAACCGTCACGCTCACCTGATCTCTGGTGGATTATTGGGTCTGTTACACGCTTTGCCGTGAGACTGGGATGAAAAAGTAGCATTGTGTTCGGAATTTCTGGTTGATAAGATTAAGATAAGATAAGATAAAATAAGATGAAGCTTAATTAACCCCGAAGGAAATGGTTGTGCCAGAGATTGCTACAAAAATGTACTGAACAATAGAAAAAAAACACAAATAACCCAATGACAACCAGTGGGTTCCCTGTGTCAGGGCCAGACACTGGGCCCAGTTAGAACAATAAAGAACAATACATATTGGTGAAATATACAAAATATAAAATGCTTAAGGAGTTAAATGTAAAAAAAACATTATGGGAAAGAAACAGACACAGAGATCTTGATGCAGCTATAATCCTATCTAGGTGGCACATTTCACAAAGATCCATGTTGCATGTTTATACTCCGAAAAATAAAAGCAATTGTCATACTATTTTCTTTTCCTCTGCTTGAATTCATTCTTGTGTTCATTGCAATTAAGACGAGAGCACTCTGGTGTAAAGATGAGGGTACTACATATTTAATTGAAAGGATGTTACATATACACACTTTGGGTGCATGCTTATGAGTTTGTTTATTAAATAACGCTGTTTAATTTGAAGAGTTGGAGGCCTCATTTGGATTTAGATTAAGAGCAGGACATGGTGAGAAAGAGCTACAAGAATTCTTGCTTTCTTTGTCCTAGATTACATTTTAGAAAGGAAAGTTTAGAAAGGAGTGCTCTGCTGTTTGCCTGCTCTTAAATATGAATGCATAGGAAACAAGAAATAATTACATCATCAACATCTCCTTACACGCTCTAAAGCCACCACAGGTCCCCTTTATGTCCTCAAGTCATGATTTGCACTCTGTAACACAAGCAGTCGAGTTGAGCATACACCACAGGGGAAAGCTTAACTTTTACAGGAGGCACAAACAGCCCCAAAAAAGAGAGAAAAAAAACAGGAAGTTCCTCCTCACTAAAACATTCAGCATCACAATCATATGCATTTTTATTAGACTTTTGTAACTGGATACAGCAAAACCATCACCCTCAAGGTATCTCTTTGGCTGATAGGAAACATAAGTGAAAGTGCAAAAAAGTAATTATGATACACACAAAGAAGCAGAAATGATTGTGAAACAGAAAAACAAAGTGAATTCAGACTGTGATATTTTAGTGACATTACTGATATCCTCAAACGTGAAGGTGAAGTTGTGCCATTTTACTTGCTGTGGCATCAGGATTCGCTCATGGATGGCAATCAATGTGGAGTGTTCCCGCACCGAAAACCCTGCAGATAAACACAATAAGACAGGCTGATGCACACTGATGGGATTACTCTCTTGTCTCCATGGTGAACACTGCCTTGTTAGAAGTGACCTTCTGTCGGGCCAGAATTATGGCCTTTATATAGATTATAAGAAACTGCAGTGTGCTACTTATATATGATGAGTTTTTAATTGGTTATGAAGCTGTCTCAATTTATATATTACATCTCCCATCAGCGAGAACACTGGCTATTTGTACATACTTATTCTTAATGCATACCACTGAGTCAAATTCCCTCATGCATTTTTGGTGCTTTACATTACCCTCAGACAGCTCTTTCCTTTAACACTACATCCCCTCAACTGTACAACATCCTTATTCCTACACACTGACGCAGCTGCACCTGCCGTGCACTGTATTATATCGCAACAGCTGTGTTAAACTTTTCAACTTTCAGAAGCTGTCTAATGCAATGAACCAACAAATGTTCAGAGTGCACTTATACGGATGTATTTTTCTTTAAGTTGGCTAAAATACATCACGCTGTCCTGTCATTACCTGCATTATATACTGCAGGTAAAACAGCGACTAGGTATAAGCAGTGCTTAATTTGTAATTCATTAGTTGAGGGAACGCAAAGTACACAACGGCGCACGCATGACCAGAGATGCGCACAGTTCCCGGAACGCAGAAAATGGTAGCAAAAAAACTGCAAAAACAAGCCGTGGGCCGTACAGGCCAATGTCTGTACAGGCCTGAATGTCCAATAATAGCTATGGTATAGGCCTAAATGTGGTAAATATTGTAATGTTCTCCGATAGATGCAGACAACGATCTTAAATGAATGCTTTATTACTGATTGCTGTAGACCGCAATCACGCCGTACAAAACAGTAATTCAAGAACTCTCAGGAATCCGGTTGTCTGTGTCACGCTCCTTCTCCAACCCGCGCACACACACACACACACACACACACACACACACCGGCACTTCCCCTAGCGCATCCCGCCATGCGCAACACATAGAAGTCATAACCCCTTGAACAGGCACACATAACCACAATGCCTAACATGGCACTAACATAGCGCAACCGCTA